>JAPYZI010000446.1:0-52371 GCA_030523105.1 Ophioninae sp. A BG-2022a
TTGAGATTCCGCCAAAATGGGCCTGGGAGGTCGAAAAAATTTTTTTTCCGTTTTTTAAGTATTAAAAGGGTGTATTTGATCGGAAATTTTCCGCTGATTGCGAAAATGCCCAAGTTTTTGTCGAAAGTCCCAAATTAGACTGGGAAAATGCAAAAAAACGTTTCTAGAATATTTTGCTGACATTTTTCCCTACAAATGGAGAGTTCAAGGCGAATTCCGCTGACATCGTAGCCACCAAAAATAAGTGATATTAGCATAAAGTTTGATTGTGTTATAAGTTATAAAAATTGCATCGTTGGAGCGCAACGTTTTTTATTTCCCTTCACCATTTGTATTCGAATTGTGGCAATTAAATAAATGAGAATGTAACTAAATTTTCCCTTTATATTTGTACCTGAATTCAGTTAGGATATTTGGCCGCGTCGAAAGTTTCCACCGTGTTCGTCATTCCCTTAAATGGTAGGCACTACTTCGCCAGGCACTAACGGTACGTGCGCATCGTTCAGCGACGTAAGCCTGTTGAACGGGCGCGCTTGATTGGCTGTCTTTAAAAATTAATAACAATTCAGGGGTTGATCTGGGAACCATACAGGCTTATATCAATCGACGCAGAATTTCACACCCAACCCCCCATTTCACGTATGACATTCCATCGGGGGACACCCTGTATATTATAATATCTAGAAGCAGGGCACGACTATGCCCCCAACATCTACGAAAGTATGAAGAACGCCATTATTCTCCCACGTTGAAACGCACGAAAGGAAGCGAGAGCGAGAAACAGAACCGCCGTCAGCGCCGCTATTCGTGAACTACCAATGGGGACAGCCCCCAGCAAAATTGGCACATATAATCCTTAGAAACTGTCCTCCTATGCACATCTGACTTCGTTGGCATAATCATTAGTTTATTAACTAGGATATGATAATAAACTTATCAAAAACATATCGTTATCGACATACACAATATCCATATAACACTATCAATAAACAATTTATTGATGACATTACCGAATTATATGTATACACGCAGCGCGCAAGATTCTCGTAACTAGCGCTTCGAGCGGCAGAGTAGGATATTAAAAACTTCGAACATTTCACAGGACGAAGATGCGGAGTTGTGTCTACCCCCTGATTTCTGCGCGATCGAAAGCGCCGGGGTGCTAGAATTGGCGTGGACAGCCTCGAGTCGATACAGTTTCTTTTTTTCTTTAACTGTCAGAACGTTTTCGTGCGCGTACTTACAAACGCGAATAAAAAAAAGAACGAAGCCGATCGAATCACCCAAAATTCCATTCAATAAATTTTTGTCACGAATAGGTGAGAGAGTCCCGAATCCGGACAGAGATTCCAAATTACATGTTACTTCGTACGAATTTCGCGTATGACGTATATATATTTCTAAATATTTCATTCCGAATTTGTCGCTGATGTCAAAATTCCGCAAGAGTGCCGTCTTCACGAGTGCAAGAAAATCGCTCAAACGGTAGACGTTCTTCTTTCTCGCTCAGCGAGTCGTTGTTTCGATTAATCACTCTTTACTTTTTCTCCATATCGATTATCGTCTCTTTCTTTTTTATCGAATTACTCGATGGAAGTATTTCTTCCAGTACGCATTTCGGCTCATTGTTGCAAGTTCGAACGGAATCGTTTCGTCGAAATCGCACTTTGACGAATCGATATTTTAAGAATAGCGTACATATATATACTCAAAAGCGACGAATAAGGCGTGAGCCAAAGAATTGCGCATTTTCAATTGGCATTGTCATCCGCATTTTTTCTTTTCTATTGCTCGTAAAAAATTTTTATTCGACACGTGTTTCTTCTTCTTCAGTGTCTCCATGAGTCTTCCTATCTCGAAGCGAAGCAAGGAAAACGCCAATAACGAAGCTCACGAGATGGACATATCAAAAGAGGCAAAATCCGTATTGGAGAAAATTTTAGGCGATGTTAGCAAAACATCCGCTACCAAGCAGATCGTCATTGGCACTGCCTCAGGATGGTAAGCCATCCTTTTCTGCCACTCAACACGGGAAGTTGTACTTTTCCATTTTTCAAGCTTTCAATCTCATCTATACCTTCTGTTTTCTTCAACAATACAGGGCGACTGGCTTTCTCACCATGAAAGTCGGCAAGGTAGTGGCGTTTGCGGTTGGAGGCGGAATAATAATTCTCCAGGTGGCAGCTCATCAGGGATACGTAAACATCAATTGGGACAAGATTCAGAAGAAGGCCGATAAGATCACAGACAATGTAGAAAAGAAGATCACCGGAGAAGGTCCCAAATTCATGGATAAGGTAGATATCCTTCTCTCCTACCTAATATTTAAAATCGTCTTTTGGTCTAACACACGACAGTGTAATTTTTTTTGGCACAGGCGCAGTGCCGGTTCAAGCCAGTACACAGCTTGTAACAAATGCTATCGCAAAATTCTTAATTCTATCTACTTTGTAAAACAGAATGACACTTTTTCAAACAAGCTTTACTCGATTCAGTTGCTCGTGGTAAATCAAATTCAGTGCTCGTTAAGGCGAAGTACACTTGTGCCCTTCTTTTTATTCTTTACAAGTTCAATGCGGAAAAAAAAGTTGTTCACTGCAATTAGTAATCATGAAAGACAGACAAACGCATAAGAACATCTCCACATTTGCAAAAACTATTTTAATTATAGATCTGTATTAATTAGTTCGGCGTATTGCAAACGTATCTTGCATACGCTCTCATCCAAATCGCCATCGTAAGCACTAACGATCTGCGAAATTCTCTTTAAAATCCTTTTCGCCTCCAGAGATTTGAACTGTCGGATTATTTCAATTGCATCCGTCACTCGATGTTACTCATCCATGCGTTCAACACGCGGAATATTTAAAAAGTGTTTCAAAGTCTCATTTATATTCTGCTCAGTTGCGGAGCCTGTAGAAAGTGCTGCTCCTGTTACATGGCTAATCCGGCACTGAAAACTGGAACTCTTCTTTTACACTGTTGGCGTGCGATAGGTTGTCACAACGAGAACGAATCCCTGAACGAATTTATTTTTATGGGTTTTCTTCCCTGAACTTTTAATTTTGTGGTTAGAAACCGAAAGCCGGCGGAAGATCCGAATATCGCGATATTTTCTTTGCCGTAGAAACCGGAGAACGGATCATTGAAAATTTGCTCTGTCTTCTCTATTATTTTCAGATAGGATATTGGTGTCGGATGAACAGTTACGCGGCTACGAGTTTCATTGGTGGTTTTATAGTCGGCCTAGCGTCCTCGTGAAAACTATAAACCGTTTACCGACATTTTATATGATTTTCATTGCCCACCTTCCTACTTGCCGCATAGTTCGGGGCGGTTGAGCCGCGAGCGAATTTCACAATTACCCGTTGAAAGACGCGAAACATCGGGAGCTGCGTAGCTCGAAAAATCTTGCCTCTATGCGTGCGCCTATCTGTTACGAAGTACCATTTGCCTAGCTACGAAATAAAACTTTACATATCAAAATTACGTCTATTCTATTCTATTTGTATTTTTTGTTTTTTTTTTGTTTTGTTTTATCGACTTGAAATTGTCGCTCCTTTCTTATCTCCGGGTTTAATTCGGAGGTTAATAAATTCCCATCGATTTTTCGTTTTCCTCGTCGCGCTTCATGTTCTCATTGGGAAACTTGCACTTTTCCATCACGTTCGAAGCAAGCGATTCGAACCTGGCAATTTGTTATTTGTTCGTTTGATGTTTCAGGTTGAGAGGTTTGTGGACAAAAAGCTGGATAAAGCGGAGCAGCTACTAAAAAATGGCGAATCGCGCACCAGGCGCTGGTATCATTCGATAACCGGCGACGACACCTTTAGGCCAAAGGAAATACATTTCTTTTTAGCCTCGTTTGCGGCTGGTCTCGCGATTGGCTTCGCTACTGCCAACTAGGTGATGGATTGCTACATTCTGAATGTCGGTAAGGGATCCAGTGTCGAAGAAACGCCGATCGAGACTATCGATTTGGTCCATAAGAAACAATCCTCCGTCGCTGACGAGATTGACAACGCGATGAACCAGATAAGAAACAAGATTGCGGAGTTTTGGCAGAGGATCGAAGATCGCGCGCTGAAGCGTCAGTAAAAGAAAAAACTCATAATAAGACTCTCGCCCTTCATCGATATTTATCATATTCGAATCCGTACGTAAGTACGGATTTGAAAGAACAACAGAAAAAAAAAACAAACAAAAAGATACTTTTTCATCAAAGTTTTTTTCGATGGCTCGATGAAACGCGGCGAAAATGGGTTCTCTTTACCCTTGAAACTCTTTGACGACACACTGGTAAACTTACGATGTTTTATTCGCAATGAGGACCAAGCTTTTTTTCCACTTGGTCACGAAGAAGATTCATACGATGAAAGTAAACGCACGGATTCAGAATGCAGCAGTTCAGACTCACGTGGTATATTGCTTAGTAACTGTACCGTTAGATCCTTAGGGAATCCTTATTGCATAGAATATTCTCACGTTTGTCGTAATATTTCACGTATCGAAGCACGAAAACTAATATTAAAGGAAACGAGACGCACAGAGTGCGTGAACGTGCGTTTGTTCCGAACGAACAAAACAAAAAAACATGGAACCATTGATTCGTATTTATGATTTTTGTACTAGTCGCTTCATAATCGCATTTTCGTTGTTCTATTAGTACCACATCGGAGTTTTATCACCGATTGTATCACGATGCATTCCCCCCCTACCTCGTGATATTTATTCCCTCGCACCGCTTGTTATTGCAAATTGTATAAAACCTTGTTTTTATAGTTATTTAATTTTGTTGAGAATACTCGCTGTCACTGTGAAGCCTTTTATTCACGTTCCATCACGTTTCTTTCACCTCGATTATGGACGTTATCTGCCACGATAGTGAAGGAAAAGAAGAACGAAGCGAACCAACAGACACGTATATACGTCCACAGTCTTATTTTTCCTTCAGGAAAAGGAAGGATTTTGTGATTATTTCGAACGATCGATCAACCTGTACGATTAATCATTGTTAAATAGTATTATACGATTACCTAGAGCTAAGTTTTGGTGGGAAGAAACGGAAACATGTTGAAATGTGTATGTGGTCCAACATGTGGAATCTCAGACGTAAGAATCAACTGTGCTTTCTTGATTAAAAAAAAAGAAAAAGTAAAAAACAAACGATGTTTCGTTGAGGCACCAATTGGACGAACCTAGATTGTCGCTCGACGTCAGAATCTCTTGAGACATTGCATTATTATTCCTCTGAGCCGCCGGCGCAAATTTTGATCTCCGTTGCAAAAAATATGGGTCGAATTGTCGCCAATCTGAATCAGGGTGTCCTCATCCTGCTGCAAGATGCAATTATCGATAAAACCACGTGCCCGCTGGGCTTCAGTCTCGAAACGTTTGCGATTATAATTCTAAATTGTGCTTTGGCACTTTAGATCGAGTATTTTACAGTCGATTCCTTCAAACTTGATGCTGTCAAGGTTACTTTCCTGGCAATCGTTACGTTCACGTGTTCGACGCGTTCGCATATTTTTGAGGCTTGTGGCAAAGTGTCAAGACGGACAGCGCCTACAAACTTTAAGTAAAATTACATCATCGAGTTTCGAGGAAAAAATCAATTCCAATTGCAAAAATGAGCGGTAAAATTTCATCCTACTGTCTACAGTGGAGCGGCGTGTGCGTCAGTGTTGGTCGGGTCAAACAATTTTTCTTTCCTACGGGTCGAGACGCCATCGTGTCTCGACGCGATTTAAGGACTGAACAAGAACCCAAACAAAACCAAACAAAAACCCTTCTTAAGGAAGATCGAGCCTTTCGGTGATTGTTGATTTTTAGTGAGCTTGGACGTTTTCACGCGTCCATCATTATCAAGAATATGAAGAAGTTTCCAAACAACAAAGCATCACATAAAGTAGCCCGAAAGAAAAACAGCACTGAACATTCAACGCTCAACCATCTTTGAGGAGGCGCCTCCAACACGTAAACCGAATACTCATCAGGAAAGATAACTTCAAGGCCATCCAAGCATCAAGGTCGATGGAATCGCTGGCGTTCCTCGTTCTAACAATGTAACCCTCGTTGCGACTAACCAGATGAATACTCGTGGAAGTGGCGGAGTGTTGGAGCTTAGCTCCGAGTATACCCTCTTGATTTAACTTCTGAAGCAATTCCTGCGGATCGATGTTCCCGTACTCGTGTTTTCTCTCTTTGAGAACTTGCTCTTTGTCAGGGGCGGTAAGATCGACGGGTGTTTTCCGTTTTCCGGAAGACTGTTCGTCGACGCACTAAAATGAGAGAAAATTTAAAAAAAATATGCCTCATTTCGGAAGCCGGGATATCGATTGACGCGAAGCATACTTACCTTGATAGTGTAAACGTTGTCCTTGACCCGGAGTTCACCGGTGACCGAAGCGAGACTCAAGCCAGGTCTGATTTCGTTTGGGATTATTTGGCTGGCCAGATCGGGCTCGATGAAGACTCGTCCCTTCTTTCTTCTCAGCGGCAATTTAATAACTTCGCCACGTTTGAACGTGATCAAGGCTTTTTCCTGGAATTGGATCAAGAGAACAAAATGTATTATCGTCGATAAGGCGTTCGAACGAAAATACGGAATGGTCGATGACGCACGTACGCCGACTGGATCTATGACGAGATCAGCTCGGTGAGGCGCGATTATGGGCGGCTGCGTGTAACACTCTGGCACCACGAGATTCTCCGGTTTAAGATCCCTGATGAGTTTGTTGGCTTGTGTAAAATTCAATGACGTGTCTATCGGGCAGTGCACAGCTTTCATTGCCAAAGGTTGGAACGGCGCGAGCGCGTCGAGGTACGGGAAATCCGGTTCGGTAAATATAATCGTATGCTGAGGATTGTTGCCCCACAATTGGACGAAGTGGACAGCATCGCCGAATCTGAGACTGGGATGTCCGCAAAAAACAACGCAGGGCTGTCGATAGTCCGTGCTGAAACCGTCTGCGTACGTCGAGGTAAAGTGCTTGAGACGGGCGTTCTTCACGAGAAACGCGTGTGGAAATGGCTCTTCGGGTAAATAAACTTTATTCTGCTTGTTCGTCGATAACCTGTAAACGACGGGACGAAAATCAAGATTGGAACGTTTCGTCGGTGAGTTTAATCGGGCCATCTTACCATTCGGCCAAAATATTCGAGTAAGCTAGAGAGGATTCGGCCACAGACGATATAAAGAACAGCGGGTACTGGGCCAGCCCGGACTTGTCCAGGTGGGTGCTCAAGCACTCGAAGAGATCGTAAACGACTCCGGAGGGGTAGCAAGGTATGAGGACGCAACCACCGGCACGCAGTGTCATTGCTGAAAAAAGAAAAATGATAATTACTAATTACGCTTTCCCCGTTGTATCACTGTCGTCGTATTAATTTGCATGCTTTTTTCCATCAGTACGAACCGACGGTCATGCAGAGCTCGCCGAGCATCGTGTCCGGATTAGCAGTGGGCGTTTGCGTCAATCCGGTGAGTATAAGAACATTGGCGTGTTTCAGAGTAGTCTGTTCCATGGGACGCGGATGCGTCGTAAGCGTTGATGATCCACTGACGTACGCGACTTTCTCGTGATCGCACGAGATCAACCAATTGCTGCTACCGAGACAGTATCCGGAGCTTATTGGGGTCACCGTCAACGCTCCGTAAATATCCAATTTCTGATCATAACCGACCATCTGAATGTTCGCCAATGATGCATTCACGGCTGCCATTGAGTACAAGTGTTTCCAGGTCTTTGGCTTGAGGGCATCGGCCAGCGGAGGTGGCAAGACATGCAACACCTCTTTCCAATGCTTGGCCAATGTCGCGCGTGGTGTTTGCTCTATATATTCCACCAGCTCCTCCATGAAGAATCGACCGATCTGCAATGTCGGCTCCGTTGCGTAGACTATACCTTTGAAGCCTGTCCCCTCCGTCACAAAGGGCAACGCAAGCATACAAGTGTAATTCGATATCAGAATCGCATCAATCTCTGAAAAGTCCACTATCTTCTCGAGAGGAGGTGAAAATTCTGGTGTCGAATCGACAAATACTCTCCCGCAGCATTCCTTCAATTCCTGTGGGAAAATTAATCGTTGTAATAAGAATGAATAAATATATTGAAAAATGGTACTACACCAATAAAAACCGTCTCATCACCTAACCGGAAACTTTATGTTTGGGAACTTACACCTTCAATTTGCCAGTCTTGATGGTTGTCCCTGGGAAGCCAGGTCGGAAGGGAGTTGAACCTGGCACTTGGTACCAGCGGCATAGGCATGAAGCTCAGAACGGATTGCATGTTGAGGCCACAGTCGAGCATCAGAGTGATACCTTTGAAGCTCAGCACGAGACATGGTTTTGTTGGCTCGCTTGACAGACAATACTACGAAATCAAGACACTTTAATTCACCCCTGATCTAACCATTATTTCTTTAATGATTCTACTTGTCAGAATCAAGATCCTAATTCGCAGGTTCGAAAGGTTAGAAAATTTATTATGTAGGTATCGTCACAGTCTATATTAAATAAACATTCTATTATAAACTGGTAACTTACCAGTTTCATGTTCGCACAATTATATAGCGAATACTCTTGTTGGATAGACACTTGTATGATGATTGTTTACATTCTGTCGACTCGACACGGTCCGGCATCCGCCATCAACCTAACCTCACTTTTACGATTGGGCTTTTATTCCGGCACCGGTTTTCGCAACCTTGACGTTCATCAGCTGAACACGCAATTAACTTCTTTGTCAATCAAGAGAATACTTTACACGCAAAAATACGATATAACTATGGCAAAAGTCATTGTACTTTACGACGGTTATTCGCAGCAACTTGAAGATACGATAATGAAAGCAAACTGCAGTTGTACCTTGATAAAAGCAGGTGACAATAACATCTTAGTCGACACGATGACCGCGTGGGACGGTGAAAGAGTTTTAGAAGGTATTGACATTTGATATGTATATATAAAAGTTGACAATAAGAATCATTGATAATGCAGCATAACATTTCACAGCTCTGGCCAAACATAGTGTAAAGCCTGAAGACATCAATTACGTAGTGTGCACTCACGGTCATCCGGATCACACTGGTAACAACAATTTGTTTCTGGCTGCCATGCACATCGTGGGTCATTCGGTTCATGAAGACGTTTTCTTCTATGATAAAAATTTAATGAACGGTACAGAAATGCACAAAATAGCTGCGCCACATAGCAGCCTTGAAAGTTATTTCATCGCACTTTTTCACCGATGTAAAATCCTTTTTTTTTTTTCTATCTTCACCAGAGGACTTCCATCTCTGCGATGGTGTGAAGATCACTGCAACACCAGGCCATACAGCAGAAGACGTGAGTGTCCTCGTTGATGCAGAATTGCACGGAGAGACTGTGAGAGTCGCGATCACCGGAGATCTTTTTGAGTGCGAACGAGACATCGAGGATCCATCGATTTGGAAAGAAATGGGCGATCCTAAGTTGCGCGAGTTACAGGCAACAATGCGCCTTAAAATATTAGAAAGATCTGATTACATAGTGCCAGGACACGGTGGAATGTTCCGAGTAACCGAAGCTATGAAAAAAATGCTCAGGGATCAAAGGCTGTCGCAGCCTCGTAATTCAACAACAACTTCGTAGGTACGTAATCTTCTTACAAAGATTTCTTCTTTATTAAACACACATTCTCCCGTCGTATATCGTTACATGGCAATCGTAACATCGTCGTCATATTTACAATACAAACGGCGCTTTCTTTTTTTTTTTTTTTTTTTCGAACAGCGTGATGTGCATATATATGTTATTATTATTATTATAAATGTACGATTCCATCAGATATACAAATTAATCGCGACACAAGCATCTTGAACAGTTTTCCTTTCGTTGCTCGCTATTCTTTTCTTGAAAGAGGACGTTCATATCCTCGACCCGTAACAAGGATCTTTGAGAATGTGCTTTTTCAAGATACCTAAAATCTGTTGAAGATCTATGTAACACATCGCAACACGCCTACCAAAGTCAGAGAGATTCATCATCGCTTCTATATTCTTTACGTTTCATTTATTTTCCTGTTGCAATTGTGTCGTTACGATTCCTAACACTTGTCTTCACAGCCAAAAAATTAAATTATACATTCGCCCAAGCTCGTTGCTCCATGCTCGAAAAAAAAATATTTGACAATCCACGCTTCGATTGAGTTAACGGTTGAATAAAAATAACGTGGCTTTTGCACGGTGTATCGAGCAGTGCGTTAATACTTAGCGTCGAGCCCTTCGTTAGGCACATTCTGACAAGTCGTTAATTTACGCTTTCTTTCTCTTTCGCTTCTCCGGGGTAATCGAATTAACACGCGATAAGGCTGAAAACAATGTACATCCGGAACGAATCCTCAATAAAGACAGCGAAGAAACGGTGATAAAAGAAAGTATTACATTTACAGCGATAGGATACTTTTGTGGTAAATGTATCTTTTTTTTCCATTAAGATCGATAGCCACTATGCTTATTAATATACGTTTATGTCCATCGAATCAAATATATCTATCGAGCGAATTATTTTTGTGTTGAGGAAATTCAATATACATGTATTTTCCTACAAATGATCCCCGGTCAAACCAGGCAGGGCGACTCTTGTATGCAGCGGCAATGGTCCCGGAGTAACCTCTCCCATCAAAGTTCCCAGCTGCCTCACAAAGTATCAAATCACGTCAAGAATTCCCCTCTGAACTTCGACGATTCGTATATCGTTTTATTTTTTTACTTTGTCTCTGTATGCACTTTCTTTTTTTTCATTTATTTATTCAACGGATCCATCCGGGAAGAACGAAACTTCACGCGTGAAACTTTTCATCACAATATAAATCGGATTGATCTTGAACAACGAAAAAGTCAAATCGAAGTATGAAACTCGAGTCTCGTTCTTCCTGGATATTATTTCTTCTTCCAAGTAAGGATTTCTATATTTATAATACTGAAGATATATTTATATATGTATATGCGTGTAAGTGTGTGTAAAAAATCCACCACGAAGTTTCCGAAAGCTAAATTCGAATAAAAATATAGCTTTGCATACGGGATATCCTGCATTGTTGAATGCTAAATATTTATGCAAAACGACAGACAAAAATCGAACGAAAAAGAAAAACGTCGTTCGGTTCTCCTATACAACAAATTTCGCAACCTCCTGCGGTTCTCAATCGATTCACATCGATCCATCCTTTACTATTCCCAAAAAAGAACATGAAAAAATAAAAAGAAATCACGATAAGAAAACGAAATAAAACTGTGCACAATCGGGACAAGCTGGAGAAAATCAGGGAAGTATCGACTCTCACGAGCAGCATTGGAGACATCAGGAATTGTAAATAGGACGTGTTTGGTCCTTGGGATGCTGCGAAAGAAAACAAAATATACAAGAAAATACAAGAACAAAAATGTACACGTCAAATAAAACGAGTCCTGGGCTCGGAAGTTTTTCGGATGAGGTTTCGACACTGAGAGTCATTTCGCCAAAAGTAAAATAACGTGCAACACACAGACAGCATGCAAGAAGAAATTGAGGATAAGAAAAACGCTTCTTGAGATGATCCGTTAGTCCGAATGTACGTTTTGAAAGTTTTTAATATTTGTTGTTGTTGTTTTTTTTGCAATACCAGGACGAATAAATTTGCAATAAATGTTACAAGAAATTCGAATAATTGTGAGGTGACACGCGCGTCTTATACGTAGTTGAGAGCCTGCGTAACGCTCGTTTCCTGCACAGGCCGCATGCAAAAAACCTCAATGAATATACAGCTATGATAAATTATTCGAAACCAAAATAATCCAGCTTTCGATTCAAATAACTCCGACAATGTACAAAAACGGATGAAAAGTTCGCTGATATATTTAAGTACGTATGTGTATGTACTCGAAGTTGTACTATCTTAAAAAATCACAGACCAAGTAGTCTCTAGTTATACACGTGGTGTCGAGAGAATCGTCGCGAGAAGAATTCTTCCTTAAAAATTAATTTACCCTTCAAACGCACGCGTACGGAGAACGCGAAAATTATGTTCAATGCGAGAGACGGGTACCAAACGCATGAGCACTTTTACTGCGGGTGTATCTTTTTTTCTTTTTTTTTTCATTTTCAGTCCATCGAACTGACATCGAGAGTCAATCTCGACCGCGGATTCGTAAAAATCATTACGCAATGTTCAATGTGGAGTCTGTGTCCGTGTTTGACTTTGGCAATTAAAACTACAGCTTACAAAAAATATTCTTCACAGCGAGAGGAAAACGAGTGTGCAAAAAAAAACGATACGCAATCAATGACGAATCGCTTTAAAAAATGTATAAAAAAACGATAGGAATTTTTTTTTGAAGGAACCTGCCTAGCTTGTCGACTAGAAAAAAGTGGTCGTTTTATTCCATTCTTTGGAAACTAATAAATCAGTTTTTCGGATAGACCAGCCGACGGAACGTAAAGTTAAAACTGGCCTTTTTTCGGTAATTATAAATAATAGAATTAGCGCCATCGTCGTTGAACAAAAAAAAAAACAATTCCACACAAAACAAGATGACTAGAGCTTACTTTCAGTTATAAAATTCTAGAAGAAAAAAAAAGTGTATTTCGTAGGCCAACGAGATAGAAAGCTTCCTCAATCGTAGGCGCCAAGGAACATTGACTTCTACTCAATTGCAAACGGTAGCGCGTTGCGAGGGGACGGAGCCCAATCGCGATTAGACATAATCGCTTGTTTCTAATTATTTTTGTCTATTATTTGGGGCTCAATAGCTTCGATCCTGTCACAATGTACGCAATGGAATGAAGCCATCCATTCCAATGATGTTCAGGTCTTGATCATCGTCATCATCACGATTAAAATTTATCTACAAAAAAATTCATTAAGTCCGAATGGAAGCTGGATAACATTTTCAAATAATAAAGTAGAGATATGAAAAAAAAATATATATATATAGAAAAAAGCGAGGAGAACAGAGCCAGAGTAAACACAGAACTGGACACAGACACATTTTTATTCAGTTCCCTTTTTTTTTTCTTTTCGGCAACACAAAAAGAGCAAGGCAAACGCGAGGTTTTCTCCGTCGAGTCGAGTATCTCGGCAAAATCGTCATGCCATATTCTTCTTTCTCCGGCATTAAACATAATTTTCGAGACATCGAGAGAAACGAAAAAAAAAAAGAACGTGTACAAGCCGAAGCGTTTGAATGATGTTTACGTTTAGACGAAAGTTGACGCTTGATATTATAGAGGTTAGCACAAGGGTGGTGTTCCATAGCTTCTCTTTTCTTGCTTAATAATCCGTAACATTGATACACACACATCGCGTTCGAGCACGAAAAACACGACGACGATTATTTATTTTTTCTATCGCATTCTAACATCGTCGAAGTACGGCTAATGGAAAAACTCGTATTTACACGATTTACAAAAAATATTTGGTCTCCTTTTTTTTGTTGTTTACTCGATCTCGTATGTTATAATACACTTTTGGTTACAATCTCATTCGGTGGTTGTGTATATCATTGTCGTATCAGCCCAAGTTAGTTCCAGTAAGTAATAATTACAGAGCGATTGTTAATCATATATTAGTACGGTTGATCATTATTCGAGTAAGTTTTACATGCTTTGTGACACACCAGGAAACATTTTACAGGAAGGAAGGAAACTCGGGCTTTGATATGCTGAGCCCAGAAACACCTCGAGATTACTGATCAGGAACGAGTGAATAGTCAAACAGAATAGTACAGAATTTTGTTCGCTCGGTTATTTCCAAATTCCTTCGTATAAAATATAAGACAGGTATAAAAGAGAAACAGTGCCGGATTACGCCAGCGCGAGGCCCGTAACGAACTTTTACTAGAGGCTGCTCTGATTCATTATGCACAATGAAAGTCCACTGCAGATGAACTTTAGCTCGATTTAACGGGAGAAAATTTGGTGATTTCGAGGATTGAAAAACGCCCTGGGTACAAGTGTATTATATCCGAGGGGAATTACTTTCAAGGGCATCAAATAAATGTTGATAAACAATTATTTTTGGAGACAAATGTAAAGTCACCTTATTTTTTGAACAAACCTTGTACACCTGATACGATACGCATTCATGCGTTCAGAACGCGGAATATTGGAAATGTATTTTAAAGACTGTTCTACATTCTGCAGCATTCGCTACTCCTGCTACACGACTAACCCGGCACTGAAGAAAAATCACGTCAGGATTTGCACGACGTTGGAGAAATGTATGGACAAAAGAAGACGCAAAGAGTGCTCGTTAATAAAATAATTCGCCCAGTTAGAGTACCGATTAACTCGTCCCTTTCCTTTGTACAGAGAAAACAGTGGGTTAGTAGAAATAAAACGGAAATAATATCAAATGAAGCCCAGGCTCGAATTGTCGGCTTATCTTCTGTGCAAATTGAGAATTACGTAAGGCTCGTCCCGGTTCGTTAGTTCGGTATTATTGCCGTTGTTGTTCGGGTGATAGCACGGATTTACAGTGTAATTGAGATTGGGTTGATGAAAACTCACCGGCTCTATACTCGTACTCCAATCCATTTCGTGAACGGCCAAACAAAGATCCGAGTCCGAATCCACCTTTCTCGTAACGTCGTCCTGCCGACAAAACAATTTAAAGGTTAGCTCACGTTTATATTTCAAATATATTGCTTTTCGATTATTTCAACACGGTAAAAAAAAACATTCGGTCCAATCATAGCTAATATCATCTATCGTAAAAAAAAAAAATGCATTTTTTTTCCTTCGAGTCAATCGACCAAAATTAATTACCCATCGCGTTTAAAAGTCACAAAATTATTCTTAACCCCTTCGATGAATATTTTTTCGTGAATTCAACACACAACTTTGTCGATTTCAAAATCAATTTTTGTATAGAAGATTAAGGTTTGAAAGAAGATTACCTGCGACATTTGTTGAGCGGTCGTCAAAATTCTCGCCAGCGGTGTGCAACAAACGGGCATGGTTTCGAGTAACGTTGGCCTCGAGTGGGTCAGAAGTGGTTTCATGTAGCGGGTATCAAAATCACCCCAAATTCTAGCTAGAAGAGCTTTCTCGTTTGGTTTACCGGGGATATTTCCACCGCCGTGTTGCGAGCCATCCTGCATAGAATTATACTGTGAAACGTGAACGGGAAAAGCCCCTTTAGTTATCCATTCTGTGTGTACAAACAATTTTTTTCGTTTTCGCTATGAATCGGAGATAGGAACGATAGGAAAGAAAACAAATAAAATATATAAACGATATCTACGGAAAACTAAAAATTGAATAAAAATAATAATGCATTGATGAAAAATTGTACAGAGGAGAAACTCGCGTTGGACCGTTTTATTTTGTTGCTTTCTAGACACGTCTCAAGGTTAGTGCGTTACACGATCGATACTGGAAATCATGCTTCTTGCAAATACGACACATCTATGCGGCACGGGATTCATCGTAATGTTATTTTCTGTCTGCTTGTGTTTCCCTCGTTTGTTATGTCAATGGATGGGTGCAAAATAATTTAGCGTTACCGTAATACAATCCTCTACATACAGAATGGATAACGAAAGAGTCAAAATCACGTATCGTGTATATTAGGGCGACCCTTATTTTTTGTATTTTTTGTTTTGTTTTAACGCATATGATCCAATTTTATTCAATTTACCCGAAACGTTTCCAAAATGAAATATGGAAACCAATTGCATCGGTACATGTTCATAGGAAGATAATTTTGCACAGCAAATATCTAAAAGAAAAATAACCCAATAAGTTATATGTTCCTATAATTATAATCAATCACAATGTAGATTCCGTCCTTTTTGCATCTAATTTAGTAAAAATTGAATATATGCGTTGTAATAAAACTCCAGTAAAAAGAAATAATAACTATTGCTCAGAGTGTGAACAAAAAAAATCGTCTCAATATAAGGGACGCCCTAGCGTACATACGTATCGTCAACGAGCAAAAATTATATTTATTATATTTCTAGCACTGAACAGTACGCGAAAAAGATTCGAATATTTACAAGGCATAGAAGCGAGGAAGCAGCGTCCCTTTCAATAAGTGTGTCATAATGAGAGGTGCCGGACGAAAAAAATAATAAATCAAATATGCGGGTCCACATTCTCTTGAAAATTAGTTAAAGCTAGCGTTTTCATTTACGATTCAGTTTGGAGTAACGGAAAATAATTCGTGTCGAGAACGTACCGGTGGACTTTGTTCACGTCGTAAATCCAGATTCCCAAAGCCACCTTCGCCACCGGACTATATTCGTATCAACAATGTTTGCGTTAGAATTTCGTTTCATTATTCTCGTGTATATGGTAATTTATGGTATTATTATTATTATTGTTTAAATGAAAAAAAAACGTATGAAGCAAGGAGGTTGGTTAATTGGCGAAACTTTGCCAAATTTCGCGAGCATGCTGACCATTTTTTGCACATTTATAACTCGACATTCCCGTTAAGATCGGTTAATTCGCGATCAATGAACGAATCATCTCAAATTCTGATCGAAGGAACGCGTGGATGAAGAATCGTCGCAGCACACGATTCTACCGGAAACCGTTTGGATAAAACTCTATTTTTGTCTCTTTTTATCTTTTTGGGTATCGTAATAAAAGTGTTTTTTAAAAACGTGAGCTCTACTTATCGCCGTTATAAAATACTTCGATATACTACGCACCCCCTCGGTGGTGTCCAAGGAAATGTACACCTGGGTGGTAAGCACGTTTGGTACGACAAAAAAAAGACAAGATTAAGGCCACAAAGAATTAAAAAATCGAGGCAACGGATAAAGTGTAAATGATAAGGATGAAGAATCCTCGGGAATGTCGAATCCAAAAATTCGAACCGATTGAAATAATTTATAAAGCATCTTTATCTTTAGATCGGTAACGAAGATCTTATCAATCTTCGGTTACTCAATTATTGTAAAGGAAAGAAACGAAGAAGAAAACCGGCTGAGATTCTTCACCAAAGCTGCTCAAACGGTTCCAATTTTTTGACAACGTATAAGGTATCCGAGCAATAATGGCGAACGTCTCAAGAATTTCGGGACGAAACAATGGCAAAGTCGAGGGGCGAAAGGGTGTGTCGTATGTCCTTCCTGGACGTATCCATGAGTGAAAAGCACGTCGAAGAGACAGTGACAACACGGATACGAGAGATCGTGCATTATTTCGTCATATGACTTACGCTTCTCACGCCACCGTGCGAAAGTCCCTCGACTTCCTCGTCAACTCCAACCCTGCGGAAAAAAAACAATGTCATGACAAAGGTGATCGAATGTCCTGTCACTTCGGAAAGCCTAATTAACGGCTGCCTAAGGGCAAATTAACAACATCAGTATATTTATCAAAAATCCCTTGTTCAACCGGCCAATGTAGAATCCTGCTTTAATCCAGCAAATTAGAGATATATCAAAAAGACGAAAGCTCAAACTCACGGTATGTTGAACCAACTGAGAAACTGTGTGGTCGCGCCACCTTGAAGTATGACGGTGAGAATAACGATAAGACTCGTGGTCGTCAGCATCGCTTGTCTCGCGTCCGAAACCGTATTCCTTATCGCCAGAGCGAAACTCATGGCTCCGCGTAAACCAGCGCAGAAAAGCATGTGCTGATAATTCATCGGTATTTTTGGCTTTCTCGCTAAGTTCAGTACGAACGAGAGCGGATAAACGTTTGCGGCACGACCGAGCAGCGCGCAAAACTAATCGTTCCGATAACGGTTTCGAATTGTATTTGGTCAAGGATCATACTCGGATGCAACGTGTAAAAAAAATATATCATAAAATTGTGGTTTCCGGAGGCTGTGTTGAAGATCAACGTTATACCGACTTATCGCAAACGTTACAGTGTGGTTCGATTCTTCGATTTACCCTTCAAAACTAAAAAAAAGAAGAGGAAGAAAAACGCGTTTTCGAAAAGGATACGAATCCGGCGAATATGAATCCAGGATCGAAGTGATGCTTCGGGAACGTGAACATCGAGACTCCTATGTAACTGAATATAAAATTCTCCGCTAAGAAATTCAACAACTCGAAGAGCTGTTTCGTTCGCTGTCGCGAGTCTGGACTGAGATTGTTGTATGTGTAATGAGCCTGGCATATACCGCAGAACAATACGGCTACCACACCTGTTCGCGAGACAAAAAAGAAAGCGTCCGTTTGTTTATCAAGGACGGGGAGTCTGCAAGCATAAATTTTACGATATAAATTTACCCGTCAGATCGGAAGCTTCGGCAATGAGGAAAGTGCTGTATGACATCAGTACGAACAGCGCGGATTCTAGTAGCGGAAAGTCGCGCACCCTCGTGAACTTGGTCAGCAGCGCGGTAAGACATCCCATTGTTGCGCCGATGAACAACGAGAGACTAAATATCCCGACAAAATTTCCCAATGCCTGGAAAAAGGCAACGGTCTCAAAACCACCGGAACCCGACTGATAGCGTTCCGCGTAGTTCTGGATTGAACTGAAAAAACGAGAGAAACCAATTATTACAAAGCTCGAAACGTTTCGGTGAGAAATGGAAATGGAAGGAATTGATTTTTTTTATTACTGTTTTGAGGAATCGAGAACGGAAAATCAATTATGATAGTGTTGTTTGAATTACCCGCTGAGCACAATAGCAACTGCGTCGTTCAAAACGCTTTCGCCAAAGACCAGAGCGTAGAGATTAACGTCGACATGAAGATCATTAAATATCGATATAATGGTGAGAGGATCAGTGGGCGATATCAGCGCACCGAAATACAGAGTGTCCAAAAACGTGAAAGACTCGGACAAATGAGGTATCAATTGTATAAAGCCGTACATCAGAGCTCTGAAAAACAATAGATAATTTGTTAGTTCGCGCGTAAATGTTATCTACGCATGATTCCTATAAATAATTCTAAATAATTTCCTTTTAATACGATGCACTATTGGGACAAGTTACAGCATTTACTATATTTTATAAAAGTACCTCATATAGTATGTAAATCGAGCAAACAATAAATTGGCATAAAGTTCACAAACTTCCGGGTATAGTCTTATTGACTACATTGATAACTCCAAGAAAAAAATTTCCAAACCAGAATCGAAAGATACGCAAGCATTTTTTTTTATATCGTTCCAATGATATCATTATCAAAAAAATGTTCACTTCAGACAGCTGATGAACTCTGCTCTTTCTCTCCGAGCTTTGTACGATTCATCGCCAATCAAAATTGTAGCTGTTTGCAAATTTGGTGGAAACTTTACCCTATGACGAAGGAAGAGATGGTGGTACCGAGAAGGGCATACATCAGTATGGCACCGAGATTGCGGAAAAAGTATTTCTGGAACACAAGGTTGCAGTTGATTCATCGGTTAGCCGAAACATTTGCGAGTGTGCGTGTGATAAAGAAAAAATGGTATTTACCCTTTTGAGACTGTAGCCGGCGTGAAAGATAATCGGCGGTAGAATTATATTGAAGAAAATTTCAGGATCGAAGGTTGCCTATGAAAATGAAAACATCACGATTGCACAGAACTCGATCTGCGAATATTGATAGCAGCAAATGGAATACCTTCAGGTCGATCTCGTTGTCTCCCTTGTATATTTCACCGCGGAAAGTGTACGCAAACGTTTTGTTTTCCGTGTGCGTAGTCGCCTTATCCCCAGAAAAGGCCAGCCACAAAGAATCGGGAGGTACGGATTGATTGTATTTAGTATCGGTGGCTGGTACCACCATCATATATTGAATACCGCTGCTCGTCGTGCCGCCATAACGAATTATAGCTCCGATTATAAGACCTGATTCGAACAAGAAATTTTACATAACAATCCAGTTGTCATGCAACTGTGACAGATACCTTCCATAATATTATGTTAATAAAATTCTCGCAATCCCCAACAAGTTCTATTGATGTCATTGTCATTATTATTTTTATCATTACTACCAGTGTTATTGAGCAATATTTTCGAAAGCTCATTTCAAGAATAATTTTTATTCGAAAACAGCATTTTCGTAAACACGTGCTTTTTTAAACGTAGTTTTTAAATAATAATTATTTGCTTCGAAGTGACGAAGCAGACGAGTGGAGGAACATTTTCGGAATATCGCAAAATCAATATAGCATCAAACAATGGATATGACCGTTGAAACAAACGCTGTCCGGAAATATTTCTATTCTCATCGTTTTGACGTGGGACAAAATTTGAGAAAGAACCTATAGTGGGGTGGAAGACACGCATCACGCAAAGCTCTTTAACAAAGTGCGACGTATTTCTTTTTCGCATCATTTGTGCAGTGACATCTTTGCTAGAGCGGGGTGGGCATGAAGTTTCACGGCGCGCGAACATCGGAAAGTGTTTTTTTTTTTTTGGTTTGCACGCAACGTCAGTGAGACGATTGTTTGTCTCGACGATAAAATCTCGATAGTGACGCAACTTCGTAAATGCTTCTTGAGATAGAAAACGTCATCGAGGATTGGTACGGAATTTCGCGCGTTCATAGAACGGGTTGTTTTGACGTTACGAAAAGATAATGATAAAGCTCACCGTAAATAACGGCCAAGCCAGTCTCGTGAAGGAAGCGTAATCTACGATGCTTGAATGTCCAGATAGTGAGGACAGTGAGTATGAGCAAGAAGGTGTAGAACAAAAGATTGAGGCTGTCAAGCCTGTGCAATTGTTGCGCTTTAGCGTCAAGCTCGATGTCCGTCGCCGCTCCATTACAGCTATCGAGGATCGTAACGCCGAGAAACGCGATGAACAGCGGACGGACGCGATCTCGGATCGCCATCGTAACCGGGCTACGTCTACGGGCGAACTGAGTGTATGAGCGGCTCACAGTAAGCCAGGGCCAGTCTTTCTCGCGCCTCGAAACCTGCGCGTGCCTCTCCCGGGGGGATTGCAAAACGCGTTATTTTCGCTATGCGCAATGTCCAAAGTTTCGAGTGTACTGGACTGCCGCACGTAGCGCTACTTGTGTTATGAGAATCTTGCATCCCGGGCGTATACAAGGTGTCCGTCGGCAGAATGTCATCCGTCAAATGGCGGGTTGGGGGTAAAATTCTGAGTCGATTGATATCAGCATGTATGATTCCCGATTCAATCCCTGGATTATTATTAATTTTTAATGGCAGCTAGTCAGGCGCGCCCATTGAGTGGGCTTACGTCGGTGAGAGATACGCACGTGCGTTAGTGCCTGTCGGAGTGGTGCCCCCGCCATGCGGACACTCCCGCTCGTCGGTGCCTCGCTGTACATGCTTTCATCGTATGCTGCGACGGAGAAGGCTCTATCGGTGTGTGCGTTCGCGCCTTTGCTAAAAATATCCTCACACATCGTCTTTCGCTACCTGCAGGTGAGATATAGAATTAGAAACTGCGGACGCAATACTATTAATATTATTACATGAGTGTAGTGCGGCGTGTCGCTGCTACCTGGCCTATCCAAGAAATGTCACTTGGTACTTTGCGTCTTGCCCGCGAGGTGTCACACTCTGCCGATTTTTGATGTACGAGAAAATTCCAGCGGTCTGTCATTTTCGAATTTCTAACGAAACTACGTCGCTTGGTTATGTAATCAGGCCTCAAGGACATCTGTACTCCCAAGAATGGAGAACGTGTCAAGCAAATAGTAGGGCTATATTTTCTCGTCTATTAGTGAGCTGATTTTATGACTCGGGCATTTATAGGGCAAAACTGACTAATCGTGATGACTGGCATTCAATGACGTAACACAGATATTGGGATTAAAATGCCCTTAAATAATTGTGCGAGTATTACATTCATTATAAAGAACTGACATTGATATCATTACGACGCTGATATCAAGTGGCCGATAATTTATCATTATTTGTTCGTTCGAGGTTAGAAATTTGACAACCGGAAACACGTGGCCTGTGCAACGCGCTATATTTCAGAAAAGTCCTACACAAGTACGAAAACGAGAGTGTTCATTCATCAACGGTTGATCGTTCGAGCGTGAAATCGCCTTGAACTATTTCGTCAGTGATCGCTTTCGCGGGTGATAAATCGCGGAATAAAAAATGTTTGACACTTTAATCCCTACTTTACAAAGTTTCTGATAGCTGTGTAAATATATGCTCGCCCACGTGACATCTAACGTAAGACGGACTGCAGTGATACTGCATTCACGCTACTTGTCAAGTGGGCACGAGCATGGCTACTATATTGAAGGTTTACAAAAAACTCATCGTCAAATATCCCCTCCGAGCGCAAGCCGTGCAAGCGGGTATTCTCATGGCCACCGGTGATCAGATTGCGCAAAATTTCATAGAAAAACGTAAACTCGGCGATTTGGATCTTATTCGCACTTCCCAATTTTTTGCTATTGGTTTTTGCGTTGGTGTGAGTTCTGCTTTGAGTTATTTTTATATTACTTCGAATCAGCGAGAAAGATAGTAACTTTGGATTTTCAAGGGTCCTGTGACGAGAACTTGGTACGGCATACTGGATAAGTTATTCGGATCGAAGGGTCCAAAAGTAGCATTGAAAAAAGTCACTTGCGATCAGCTGCTGTTCGCTCCTTGTTTCATCGTTGTATTACTCACGACCATTGGCCTGATGCAAGGAAATGACATCACCAGTGTCAAGAGCAAAGTACGAAATGAATTCAAGGACATTCTGGTCAACAATTGGAAGGTACTTTCCTACTGTCTTCTACACAACTTTTAGAAGTTTGCAAAGTCTTCAGTTATGCAAGTTCAAGCTGAAAATCTTTAACTTTTGCCACTCGAATGAAGAATTAGCATTGTCACTGTTAGTCGCAGTCTCAAAAAGTTGCTTATTTGAATATCTACCCTATGTTGACACTAGAACAGATTAATTCTTCATGAGAATTAATATTGTTTATAACGAACATTTTTTATTTTAGGCTTCCGTGTTCCTAGCTTAAAACTATTTTTCTCTGGACCGCTGAAGCAGATTCTCCTTCAACATTGCTTCTTTCTCATTGCAGGTTTGGCCGTTAGTCCAATTGGTGAATTTCTCCTTAACACCACTACAGTATCAAGTTCTAGTTGTCCAAGTGGTGGCGATATTCTGGAACTCCTACGTATCCTACAGAACTAACAGGGATCTTAGCAAGTTGTCAGATCAAGAAGGAGTTTTAGAAACGTAACAGGGCGACAGCTGAGACTCGTTCATAAATACTTTTTATTGAGATTTCTTTTGTTTCGTCTCAGTTTATCTCTCCTTACAATAAATACTACCTCTCGATAGAAAATAATATGCATAAATGTAACAAATTGTGTCGTATCTGAATTACGCGACAAGGCATCTTTGACAGGTCGAATTGCGGCACGGACGAATCACGTCGTTTTTGTTTTTCGTTCGACTAATATCGAATTATTCCCGAGCTAGATGCGCACACGTAGAACGACCGCACTCGCGTGATTTTACGCAATAAAACTTTTCTATAGATACGAAGAACGTGTAGAAAAAATTTCTCACAAAAATCCGAAAAAAAGAATCGAGGGAACAGCGAAATATCTGTTCCGGGTATTTACAGGCGCGACAGGATACACAAGAGCGACTTCGTATATCCATACATCGTTAAACAGTAAAATTATAAAAGGAAGGAAAAAAACGTCAAACGCAGTCTGAACGTTCTCAATCATTGCGGAATGTAACTTTTCCTCGCGCGATGAAAATCACATCCTAACGTTGCGCGCGCACTCGTCACACTAGCGCCTAAAAAATTCACTGAGTGTGTATATATGTATATACACACACAGCCATACATAAACATTAAGGTGTAGCGATTTTTCATAGCTCTAATCCTTTCCAACGATCATACAACAAAATTATAGAATACGTGTTCAACTTAAGCTCTCAAACGAAAAATGGATTTTTGAAGCTCTAAGTTTTATTGATACTCTCGATTATTTAGGTATTCGAATCGTCCTTAAAAGGCTCAAAGAGCATATTCTTCTTTCAAATCAAATGTGAAAAAGATGACTTAAAAACTACGGTTTGGAGATCCGTTTGAGAGTTCAATTTTGGCGTGCGTTATACTTATACGCATGAAAGGGAGTTTGCTTGAATTTTTATCGAGCACGCTTACGTATGCGTATATACATACATACATTATATATAATGTAACAGTCAGTACATAATGCCAATGTATTGGTCACACGGTGCGAAGACGTTGAAATTTCGCTATACTGAATATATATGATTGTTCTTCTGAACTTCGTATCCTCTCCCTTTCACACGCGCACACATTCACTCACGCGTTCAATCCCGCGCAATTAAAAGGTTAGCTCTCGTAAGGTGACTCTAGCATTAGCAATCACGAGTCGGGCATTTTTCGGCTTGAGCCACAGCAGGTGGTATCGTCTCGGTGGTTTTCGATGTCGTGCAAGGCCCGAGTAACTCCGGGCAGAGCATAGTATTTTTCTCGATTGCGTCGATCTTCTTCAGCAAATCGTAATTTATTCGTTGTGTGATGACCGCGTCTTTCCTGCCACGAAGAAAAAAAAACGTTAATTTTCCCCGGGATCGAAATGATCGGCACAAAAAAATGCCTCGGGCTGACACAAGAGGCATTGATAAGCTATATCTGTGGATTACTAACTTGTAATCAGGATGCGTGGTCACTTCCTTCCTGAGCCAAGCGGCTGTGGTCATTAATTCGCCGGACGCTCGCCTTTGTATAAACTTGAGGTACCTCTGGATGGTACAATAAGTGTCGGCGTCGCCGTTCATGCTCGCAAGATAAGAATTAACGAGCGGCACAAGACCGGGAAACACGCCCTCTTTTCCATTGATGATCTCGTCAACAGTGTACTCTGTGAATTCAGCCTCGAGGTCCTCGTTACTTTTGGGATCCGACGAGGACGATGTTATGTCCCGTCTGAACGTGAATCTCTCGTTCCTGACGGCGTCCCGTTTCTGTGCGCGCTCCATATTCTCGTCGACCTTACTGATCGGTATGAGAAGGTTTAATTTGTAGCTGAGTATGACCCTCGTGAGTAGAACGACGAAACAAACGATCGCCGCATTTTCGAAATCGGTTATCTGCACCTCGCACGGACGAAACTCGACCCGCCAACCTATCGAAGAATTCGGCGGCGGCGGTTTGAAACGCATCGTTTGCCAATTTGTCGATTGAATATTCTGTGAGAAAGAATTTTGTTTCGATTTGATCACGCGTCGTTTTGTTATGCACACGATATATCTTTTTTCTCTGAATTATCGCAAAGAAACAATTTTAAAAAATAATGAACTTGCCTCGAAATGATCCGTATCCTCGAGATCGTTCTGATGAACTTTTTCGGAGAAAAGAGACACGGAGTCTCGTATGAACAAGTGTGCCACATGCTGAGCCAACAGCTTGTCGATGCCATTCTCCAGAAGTTCATTGTATATCTCGTCGTCGTAAGTCAGGGGCACGTCGTTGTATCGGTCACTTTGTTCGCTCAAATAAGAATCAATAGAGCTGTATCGGGACTTGCTTATGCGAAACTTATTTTCTCTGAGCGGCTCAAGGCCTCGTTCCTCCCGCGTCCGACAGTCGACCGAATACGAGATCACGTTCCATCGGCAATCCACGTCCGTTACGTAGCCACGGTGAAGGGGGCTGGCGGCTGTCAGCGCCAGCTGTAGACAATTCTCACTGTCATCATTTGCGATTCCATATATTACAACGCCGCGAGACTTCTGTTATCACGGTTGCGTACGATCGAACAATTGGGAACACTGTTTCACTGTTATGAAAGCCAATGCAGGCACATTCTACTAAGAAAATAATTCCATTACCATTATGGGACAGAGAGGTGTGAGCTGATCGTACAATGTTTTAGCTTCCTGTATGTTGCAGGCTTGGAACGTTAATTGCAGACAACAGCAACCCATCCCAAATCCCATGGCATCCATGTAAACGTGATTGTCCATGGCAGCTTTAGCACTCGTTCCGTCGTCTCCAAGTTCTGCCAAATTCTCTTTAAATGGCTCAGGCACATTCTCGTCTCTGTAAACTTTCACCAAAGTTACTTATGTTTGTTACGTCACGAACGTTTCATAGTCCGCGATAATCATTACAATTCTATCCTGCTTTCTTCCAAGCATTGGTACTTGAGGACACACTTACTGGGAATGTTTATGGCTACTTTTTCACCCCTGCGTTCTCTGATGTTGCGAGTGAGAGTTTTGAAGCGTGGATGACCTGGAAAAATGGCGTCATCTGGAAAGAAGAGACTCCTAGAAGCACCACTCGTAGGAGTAGGTTTGGTAGGTGGTTCGGTAAAATCGGGTTGGCCCAGGCGTGGAAAACTAGCCAGCGAGACCAAAACTTCTCCATCTCGAAGCTCCTGCATGGCTTCTTGCCTGCGGTAGCGCATGTTAGCTTCCACGACATTGAAATGTGCCAGCAAACCGCCATAGGGCTTGCCTGGTGTTCCCTCGATCATGTATGCTCCATATTCTGGTCTCCATAGTGACTTAACACCTCTACATTGAAAAGTGTAACACGATGACATAAAAATATCGTTAAAGAAACGATCCAATAGAATGTCTGACAGATAAGTTATCATTCTCACGTCGGATCTTTCTGTTCCTTCTCATTTAATTTGGCCAAGATTTCTTCCGCTCTGAGACTGACCTTGGCAGTTTTTCGCTCGTCATCGAACTTGACGAGCATGTACTCGACCTGCCATGAGCAAAAACAAGCAAAGGGAAAAAAATCGTTATCACGTATCGTAAATCTCAGGCACTCGTGGTCGAGCGAGACCGTTGTTACTCCTATCGGCTCGTAAATTTTTAACGTTGCGCAATTTTACGCCAGAACGCGACGTGTGATCGTGACTTAGCATAACGATTTTTTGTTCTCAAACCGCAGTCCGATCCAATGAGAAATCATTCGGTCGAATTATTTTTCGATCGTAGAAAGTCGTTGGGCAATCAGAATCGCGCTACCGGCAAAGTAGCGTCGATCAACGAATATAAAAAGAGATGTTGGCGAACGATGGAATTTCCAAGAACAAAATTTCAAATAGCACAAGTGACGATAAGACGCGAAAGGTATCGATGAGTAATGCAGGCGCATGTAACGATCGGTTAAACGCGCGATTGAGATAGGAATGAAAAGGGAAAGAAAAAAACGGTCAACGTACCTCGTCGCCCCACTTGAGAACGTCGCCCTGCCTATCGCGGAGTCTCTTGTAAAGATTTATAAATTGTTTGATTCCGTGTTTTCTAACGTGATTGGAGAGCTTTTTCGTTTCTTCCCAACTTAGTGGACTGCCCTCGGTCAGCAAACCCATATTTTCTTCCTACGTTTTCACTCACTGTGAGAAAACGCCTGAATACTATTGACAAAAATACACACGCCCGAAGACTTCGAACGGCGCGAGTATCGAATTGCTTTCGAAGATTTCCACGTGCGCGCAGTTAGCTATCGCCGCGATATTACCAATGCGCGGTTAATTTATATTTTGAATAACGGTAAATAAAGCTAACAAAAGTTAGAAAACAGAAATCGCAGATTGCCTGACGAGTGATGGTGGCGTCTGATACTTCGAGCCACGACTGATAGTCTATATAGAGAAATCTCGAGGCTCCCCCCACCGGTGCGACCATTATTCATCAACGCGACCCTAGCGGCTAAATCGTAAAAGAGAAAAATGCTTCAATATCGCGGGGTGGGGTGAAACTCAACTACTCCCAAGAATAAAAATGAATCGCGTTTTTTAAATTTTATCTCTCACCTGCACGCGGCGCTAGGCATGTTGTGAGAGTATTTGTCACGATGAATTGTGGACTCCTCATCAACTGGACAAATGCTCCATATTTAAGTGGTGAATTACTTCCATAAGTTTTCAATGTACGATTGTATATTGTAAACAATACACTTCATACGAATTTTAGAATTTATGGAAGCCGAATTTTTAATTTAAATACACTCTAACCAATTTGTTAGACTATTTTGGAAAGTATCGAAACAATTCCAGAATTCACGTGGAAGCGAGCTAGTATACGTGTATACTCCACGATTATTGGTTGGTACAAAGCCATTAATTGTAGTATGATGATAAGCATGACATGCGTAGTAAAATATATATCTCTGGATTTTGTATATATGCGTAGATACAGAAAATTCTCATAATTAGCGTTGCGAGCAAAATACTAGAATAGAAACTCCGGATATTCCGCATAGCGAAAATACTGGGTTTTGTCCTCTCCAGTTCAATGTTCCACGCGTTGAGGCATTTCCACATATATTAGGCGGGCCATTACTGTTACACGATTGAATGGCATGTGATAAGCGTAATGATGATTGTCATGAGTGATACACTTGCAAACGAAATTTGGTGATATCACGCTCGTCAATCACTCATCAGAGTCATTTCTGATTTCAACCGAAAAGAAATATAAAAAACGCGCGGGTAAATATGACACAGTGATAGACGAGTTAAGACAAACTGATAATTCGCTTACAGTGACCTCACTCCGATTGTGGCCGTGACGGTTTTTCGTTCTTTTTTTTCGCTGACGTTAAGATACGTCGAGAAAATGCCTAATCATGGCGAGGAATTATCCGTGTTTGTGTACTTTATTCGAACGTCGATATGAAACATTGGCAGCGTGGCATTATAAATTTTGCTCTTCACGCTCGAGTCGATGATGTATGGTCGCTCGAATAATTCATTATGATTCGCTCAATGTCGACGAATTAACCGAAGAGGCCGAAACCCATGTCATCATCTTCAGACTCGGACTCTTCCTTCTTCTCCTCCTTCTTCTCGGTTGGTGCGGCGCTTACGGCAGCGGCGGCAGCCGGCGCGCTGGCAGCGGCCGACGCAAATTTGCTCGGGTCCTGTTTAACAATCAAGAATCGTCGCGTTTATTAGCTTGACGTACATCAATGCGAGCATTCATTCAATTGTGTCAAATTAAGTCGTTTTTCTGTCTTGTTCAGACGGCGTATCGTCACGCTCATTTTCAACCGCGTTTCCGACGTGTCAGTGGGTTCAGCTATTTCTAGCTCTGACACGTAACCCGGAAACTTTAGACGAGTAGCGTTTGCATCATTACAAGAACAACGAGCCATAGCTCCAGTTGTATAGAAAGATACATTTTTTGCTTCCTCACAGAGGAAGCTCATACTGACATTCTTTGCGTCCTCAAAATGAAGTTTTATTCTCGGGAGAAGACTGATTCCAAAAAACGTCATTACAAAATCTCTTTCGATCCAAACAAATACGATGAATTATTTTTGTTTACTAGTTGAACTAGGAATGCAGATCACATACCTTGATGTATTCCTTGATGGTGTTAGCCTCGGTGAATTCCACGTCAGTAACCGCGGCAATAGCCAAGAGATTCTTGAAGCCATTGGCGACACTGTGCGGCGCGCTCGCCACGGTCGGATAGCCGATCGCTAAACAAACCGAAGCAAGATTCGCGACACCAGCGAGGAACTTCTCACGAAGATCCTCAGGCTTGATGTCAAGAATTTCGGGCGCGAAGATAGTGCCCGAATCGTAGACTTGTTCGACGAGCAGACCGTACGAGAAGGGCGAGATGTTGAGCATGTTGAGAAGCGTTGCTTCGGAAGCACCCACCTTGTCACCAGGTTTCAAGATGTGCACGTCATTCTGAAAAAACCATGGATGATCAAAAACTCAGACAAATTAAGGAAAGCTGAAATAAACGTGCTCCCGCCCTCCACCCTTTTATGCCTTGAATGTGTCATATAGCGTTCGGACTTACAATGATTTCAATGGTTCCCTTGGAAATCTTCGTGGGAATGCTCAAAGCCTGGAAGAAAGAAGTCTTCTCGGGTCCAAGACCAGTGTTCTGAGCTGGAATTATGACACTGAGGGGAGCAATTGCGCCGTTACGCGCCGGGGCTCGCACTTTGTTCTCCAACAGCTTGTCACGGATTTCTACAAGATCTCCGCGTGTGAAGACAAAGCCGACGTTTCCCTTGATGTGAGGTAGCAGCTTTTCCAAAGCCGCGTTTCGTTCGACATGGCCCTTTATAGCCTTCCTCATCATGGTGTTCTTGCCCATGAGTACAACCGCATTGCCGCGCAGCGACATGCGAATCTGCTGCATCTGCTTCGAACCGACATTGTCCGCACCCACAATAAAGCACTTGGGATAGTCGTCCAAGAGTTGCTGCAAAAGAAACGATTTGTCATATCAGCTCTTCATTTATTATAGATGTTGCAACACTCTAATATTTCAACACTCACGATTAGTTTGGTGAAGTAATTGGACTTCCAGGTTGCTTTGTCCTCCCTACCCATCTTGCGGTGAGTGTAGGGATACCTTGCAGGAATTTAAGGACTGTGAACATAACAGAAACAGAAATCAGCTGATGTAACGCACAATGGGTGGAAGAAGTTAAAGATGGAAGTTAAACAAGTCAGACTGCAACTTTCGCGCAATTTTTCAACCGAGAAACTGACGCACGGATGGGTTCAGCTATTTCTAGCTTCCGTACGTTTACCAGTTCTTCAGACGCGTATTGTTTTCATCATGTGTTTGAAAATTCCAAATCCATCATTTGTTCTTTACAAATGTAATGAGAAAAAATAGAATGTAGCATGAGAGCATCAATCGCTTGAAAATGCACGATATTTAGGTCTGTAAATAATTATCCCGTTCCGCGTCATTGAATTATATAGCTAGATGTTGTCTTATCGTCGAAACATTTTATGGTGCGTAAAACTATGTTCATCAACTTGCGATGTCATTTTAATCTGGTTCGCGAGCGCAAGCTGTTGCCAGCGGCCGCATGGCAATCTAACCTAAAATACCCAACGCTGAACCATCGCCTCTCTTTTACGGACATCGAACCATATTTAAGTCTATTCCGAAAGCTTTTAATTTTTTTAATATTTCAAACGTTTTCAGGCAGTTATGACGCTGTATTGTTATATCCGAAAGTGGATTTTTGTGCAAGATTTTCAGAAGTAGACAAATGAAGACGTACCTCGGCAAGTTCCGCGGGCGAAGTGGCAGAACAGTCGGAAATTGAGATGGACGCAAGCTTCGAACCGGAAATTTAAACGGACGCCCTCTGGCGGCAATTTTTTCCCGCGTCCGTTCGAATCGAAACTTTGTACAGAAAATATTTTTTTATAGAACATATTACCTGTACATATATGTTCAATTAAATAAACATATTTTGTACTGCATGGTCGGGAGTTTGCCGTACATAAAAAGAAACAATATAGGAATCTCTATATGATTTATATTGAATTTCTATGTGCTTAATTAATATTAATCGAAGCACGGCGATACACACCGGCTTGTAACAAAAATGTACATGTTTTTGCAAATGTCAGTATAAATTGCTGTGGATTTTTTCCTCGCCTTAAAATACTGTTTCTCGTTGTTCCTTTATGTCCAATGTAGAAAATGTCCGATGATAGGAAAGACGCACGTTCTTTCTTCAATCTTCGATGAATACTTAATAATCGGCGATACAAATATTTACAAGGGGTATACTTGTTTCGTGCAATTTTCCAACGTTTTTAAGGCGAAATTGATGTCTGCCTTGTCAAGAACGTTCGAAACGCAAATCCGTAGACTTTGTCTTGGTATTTTTCGTTCAGCGTTGAGATACGCCGGTTTTATGACGGCAAGACCGCTCTCTATGCACTTTTGCGATATTTTGCCGAGTATCTTGCTTTCCTCAGCTGGATTCAATTTTTCTCTCAAATAAACATGCTTCACTGGCGAATGGGGACTTCCCGAGATTTCGAATAATTCCATCCTCCTCAGGCCATGGTCAATAGCGAGGCAATTCTCTTTCAAGGTCTCGAAGAGTTCTGGATGAGACTCCATAAAGTCTAGAGCTGTGCTCGCTGCCGAGGTTAAGAGCGGAGGTAACGAGGCTGAGAAACAATAGCCGAGTCCTGACAGCCGCTGATGCTCTATGATGAACGAAGATCCAACGCAAAAACCTCCTATGGTACTCAGCGGCCACTCCAGAGAACCTGTATAATTTTCATTATTTTTATAAGTATTATTTAGTTGATACCTCGTATTCATTCATTACGCATGGAGTTATTGTAAAAGATAGCTAAATTTTCATAATTGTTTAGTTCCTTCAAAATTTAGTTTTTTAAATAAACCTGACTTTTTGTTTGCAGTATCCTGTTTCTTCAATATTCACAACACGCCAAGCCTTTAGTATCACTAAAATTTTCCATCATCCTAATTTATTTGAAATTAAAATTATCGCATTTTTTACTTTCCAAAATAAATTGGCTACTGGTCAAACATTCTTCTATATACAATCTTTTACCCATTATCAAATCAATTTTGCTTCTGGGAACTCCATAATGCTCCGTGACTCCTCTGCCTCCAATGCCCAAAGTACCAAAAGAAACGCTTTCATCCACGAAGATCCTGAGTTTATATTTTTCACACAGCTCAACGAATTCCGGTAGAGGACAAATGAGTCCAGTGTTAATGTAGATTCCCTCTACGATGAGAAAGCGTCTAACTTTGGCAGCCATCTTAAGATCTTTTTTGTCTTTCTCGGCTTGTTGTTCGAGCAATTTCTCCAAGTCTTTAGGATCGTTGTGAGCGAAGTAACGGATATCGGACCTGGATGCTTCCAGGCCTTTCTGAATGGCAAAATTTACTCTCTCGTCGGCAAAGATGATATCGCGGCGTTTGCAATAAGCCGGGATGGCCGAGGCAACCGTGCTGAAGCCATAAGAGTACACTATTGCCTCTTCAGTTTCCATGAAGCGCGCTAGATGTAGCTCAAGCTCCAAGTGAACATCTACCGTGCCGTAGAATCCTCTAGGGCCACAGGAACCAACGCCATACTTTCTTATGGAATACTCTGCTCTTGCGCTAATCCATTCGTTCTCCGCAAAACCCAAATAATTATGCGTTGCAAGATTCAAGCAGTCAGTGCCATCCACGGTAATTCTTTTGCCAATACGAGAGGTGATCGTCTTTGGGCGGAGAGCGGGATGATCCTTGGGTATTTCTGGTATGAGAGGCTCAGGATACCAATCGGCGAGTTTCCTCTTGACCTCAGCGTCGTCCGGACGAGTTGACGTCGTGGGCCCATACCGTTTCTTTGCAAGGAACCAGACAAGCCAGAGTCCCAAAAAACCGGCTATGAGGGTGTGATATTGTGGTAACGTAGCGAGAATGTCCATTGACTCGATTAGCAAATGTTTTGAACTCATTTTTCCGCCAATATTTGAAATCGTTATTACGTTCAATTAACACGGAAAATTGGACGGAAGATTGGTTTAGATCAAGATAGACGATATTTGCCGAGAATCGACACGAGCTGTAAACCCTCTCGGCAATAATTAGTCGTTGTCGCTCGGAGGGGATGGGAAACTTGATGTTTTTGATATACCTAATGTCCGCTAACCTTAGTGTCTTACTCTACTACGCGCAGCGCTAGTTTCCATACGTACATCCATGATTGTTTATGTATGCACATCGCCATATACATATTTATATCTAACAGGGATATGAACCAAATTTTGACATGAAACATTATATTGTACAATTTTTGCAAAGTCAATGCAATATATTAGCCTGAAATACTTTCGCGCATGCAATATTAAAAACCGTTTCATCGCGAGTCGCGCCTTCGGGATACAAATATTTTCACAGAACAACGAGCGGCACGTATAGGTGAGAGATGGAATTTAAAAATGAGAACGAATCGGGTTTCGTTTTGATGCATGGGAGTAGTGCTGTATGTCGCTCCTCTGTGTAACTGCTCGTATGTACCGTCGTTGAGAGACAGCAGCATACATATATCGATAGTTGTTCCCCGGTTGTTATCATTCGGCTTCCAACCATAACCTCAATAACGCCAACGATATTATAAAAAATTTAATTAATTCAAGACATTCAATAATTTTGGTAAGCAACGGCAAATTCATTATCTGTATATTTTCAATTTATTGGCAAGACATCACAGAGAACTGGACGAATGTTAATATTTTGAAAACGAAATGAATAGCTAAGGGTTTAATCGTTGACGATTTAACTTGATCCTCTTTTTTTACATTAATGCTATTAACAATAAATAATAAATACTTTATAACATTCAAACAGGTATTAAAACAAAGTAGAAATTTATCTCGTCATCGTCGGTCGTGAGAGAACCAGCCGGAATTCTTCAATCATTTTCTCAGATGTACCATTTTTAACATAAAATAAAACCATCGAATATGAATCATTTTGTACACGAGAAAAACCATTAAAGGTGAAATAACCAAACTATGAACACTTTTTTGTAGGTGATATGGCGATGTTCCATGCTTTCCTTAGGTTGCCGAAAGTGGCAACTTTGTCAAGGGCAAACGTGGCAGCAAGAAATTTTGCTACTTTGCCACCTGAGGTTGTCGTTTTTCCGGATCGAGATACCGTAGTTTGCTGGCATCCGGAACAAGAATTCCCATACGAATGCTCCAGGCCACTGCCGGAACCTGAAGAACTTCCCTACTCAGTATTCAAGATCAAGGAAAAAGACGTTAAAGCGACATGGGCCAAAAAAATGAGTAACCTACAGATTGCCGAAGAATGCGCTAAGTTAACGTACACCACGAAGCATCGATGGTTTCCTAGGAGCAGAGACAAGAGGGCCAAAAAAACACCAAGCGACAGACCTTATCTATAATTTTGCCATATTTAATTGTTGCATCAAAGACAACCTGCTTGTGTATCCATTTAGATATTTGCTACTTGAAATGTAATCGGATGAACCAAGAACTAAAGTCAGAACTTCTCAAACGATAATAAAAAGAAACATCTTCAAAGTCTGTATATCAGTTTTTCTCTCAATTCGCTGTTGGTTGAACGATGTACCAGTCTAATCGTTCAGTCTCGTCTCATCCATGGCTGTGTGGGAATTGTAAAGGGATCGCATGATGCTCCTTTACATCGGACGTAAGAACTATAGTAACTCTATAATGCCAATAACTGTTTAGTGCGACAAAAGGACGCGATATGTCGTACATCATGGGGCATAACGTACCAAATAATTTCTATAACTTTGCCATACTTTATTGCCGTGTCAAAGATAATTTTCTCAATATGTACATTTATAAATACACCGGTTCCACTGAATCTCCAATAAATATCTTTCTCACAATTTATATTCCATTTTCGAACAAATATATATATATATAATCTTCTAATGTATTATCACAAATTCATCGTGAAAGCGAATAGCTTGTTCGCCACAAAGTTGGACTTTCATCGAACTGCTTTTCTGGCATATACCATAGATACGGAGAGTTCGTTGGGAAGAAAAGCCCAATGGATAATCCCATAGAAAATCCCCGGGATTAAATAGCTTTCTCATCCCTTTTAGATTGCAAAAAAGTATTTTAAAAGAATTCTTTCTACTATTCTGTACGATGCGAGGTACGCGGGGCAACACTTCGATGTTTGGTTGAAAACTGATCCGTGGATTTCGATGTTGATAATTGTAAATTAAATTGTCTTCATAGATAATATACACTTGGTTTCTCAAACTTAAGAGACAGTACGAAAAAGGATTCAAAGATTCCCTTCAGTACGGACTGCCATCAATCGACGCGTTTTTTAAATATAGATCAGAAACATCAAAGAGATATCGAACGTGCGAACCATTAAAGAATCGTCGTGCAGTAAACATCTCTGTATACACTTTCGTCAAAAACTGCAAGTGCGCGTCATTACAGTACAAATCAGTGATAAAACAGAAATCTTCGGTATTTCCAGAGGTTTCCACATCTACATTACGAAACGCTTTCGATTATAATGTGGAACGCGATATTAAAACCAGTCGTGAAACCAATTTTAACTTTTAACTTCAAACGTAATAAAATAATAATGCCTTTAAAATTCGCGTATCAGTTTTTCATCCAAGTCTTTGTTAGCCTACCAATATACTGCCCAAATCGCGCACGCGCGAGTCATACGTTCGTCTCTCGATCCTACAATCAACGAGATCCGAAGGAGAAAAAACTCTAGAGCGTCGTGTTGCGCGGGAAGATTTGTCTCTCGCCCTCGTGCATCAATATTTCCATCGATTTGTAAAGCAGGTATTTTCCAAGTGATCGTTTTTCCTCGGGGGACATGGTCGTGGTGTATCCATAATAAGTCCCTTGTATGCAGTTAGTGAGATGAAGAGTACCGAAGGCTTCGATTATAGAAGCCTCCCGACTGCAAGCCTCCTCGGACATGGTGTGAGAGAAAACCTGTAGGCAAACGACTCCCTGGCCAGATTGCCATATATCAAGAATACGGCGAATTTTTCGGCTCACCCCGTCAACGTTTCCGCGACTTTTAGTCCAAATCGTAAAAGCGTCGTAGAGATGAGCCGCTGGTCTCGCCGCTTTTCCCTTGCCAACGTAAAAAACAGCCTCCAAGAATGTCCGCCAACGTTCCTCCGGTGTCAAGCGGATACCGCATCGTGGCAAATCCCTCGTCACTCGTGGATCGAGCAGCAAATAGCAGAACGAAGTTTTCGACACACCACCCTTATACCTTCTCTTCGGATTCGCCACCGAGTATTCCTTGAACGCTTCCTCCTCGAGATTCCTGTAATACGCTTCTCGCTCCGTCCAATCCGTCGTCAATAAATATCTAGGTACGTGGCTGTCCGTCTGCCATGATTGCACTTCCGGTATCAGAGGATTCCCCGGTGATTCCGATGCGGCCCCCTTTTCTTCCCCTTGTCTTCCCTGTTCCAGTCGCCATAAACGTTTCAGGTATACGTTGAACGTACTTTTCGTTATCGGCCCGGGAACCTCACCCAAAGCTGTCAACCTCTCTCGCAATAACGCGTCGTCGTAGAGGGCCGCCGATTTCGCGATCACGCTTGACGACGGTGACAACCTTGCGGAACGCTCACTTTCGCCGAGGGACAATTCACCTTTTTTTTTTCGGCCACGTTAGAATAGATTGAAAAACGAAGTCGTTGTAGAAACAGAATTCACATTTACCCAAATGATCCATCCAAGAATTGTCCGGATTCGATCCTTCCATTTCTTCGTAGAAACTGGACAACAAAAAAAACAATTGTATGAAGCGGCTTGTAAAAATTAACTACACTAGTATAGCAGAGTTTAAACTTTTTTGCGTGGATGCAGTTTCTTCACACGAGAAGCAGGAAGTGTGATGATTCGTGATTTGACACAGTAATAAATGTTCCGTCATGAACGACAGTTAATCTCATACCCACTCGAGCAGATAAGATTATCTGCTCGACCAATATCTCCTGTATTGAAAACTAATGCGACCAATATCGACCAATATCTCCTGTATTGAAAACTAATGCGACCAATATCGACCAATATCCGCTCGACTAATATCTCCTGTATTGAAAACTAATGCGACCAATATCGACCAATATCCGCTCGACCAATATCCGCTCGACCAATATCTCCTGTATTGAAAACTAATGCGACTTCGTGTTTATTTTAGAAATGTGTGTTTAGAATTACCCCCCGTTCTTTCGTGAAGAAAATCGCGTTTACGCGTAATCGGCATTACCACGAAAATCTCACCTTGAGGGAATGACACGGAGATGCCTTTCGGTGAAGGCGATGCCCTCCTCCTTATCCTCGTAAGTGTATTCTTCGTCTACGCTCACCAAGGACCCGACATGAGACCTGAGATGCAAATAAATTAGACAAATAGTTGGAGGGCTGCAATCGTAATATAAAAAATTATGTTATCGCTAATATTTGTTTCCTATAAAGTATCAGAACTGTCAGGTGTAGATCGTAAGCTGAAACTCTGATTTTTCCGATTTACCATAGACTCATCGTTCCCGGATCCGCGTCATGAAATTCGCAGAATGAGCTTGATTCACCGCTGCTGTAATCCGAGTGAAAGGCCTTGATTTTTATCTCTGGATTGTCATCCACTTCAAGCACGGAAACCGAGGCTGGTGGAGTGCCGCATCTCATTTCAAACGCCTCCTCAATTTCTGACAAGATTTTCGCCTCCTCGTCATCGGCGGTGGTGTTCAAACTCGAATTTCTCTCCTTATTTTTCGCATCCGAAAGCTTAATGATATTTGTTTCTTGATGATTGGCGAACGCAACATTTCTTTTATTTTCATCATGTTCGATTTTCATATCGTTGAGAAGGCACGACTCTTGCTCAGGCTCCTCATCGTTGCGCGATGGCCGAAAATCGTTCTCGGAATTCTCATCGTACATCCGTTCGTCAAGTCTAACAGCGATTTTCCTTACTCCGTACTTTCCGTTCAGCTTTCTTCCAAACGCCGTATCGGGCGAATATTCCACGATCTTTTTCTCTCTGTCGCGATTAATCCTACTGGATATTTTTGGCGTGATTCCCCGTCGTTCGTTTGCGAGAGGAGGGCGCACCTTTTCGTGTCTTTTACGCTCGATCGTTGAGGATTCGTAGAGGCGTCCGCTGTAACGACTCTTCTTTGGAGTGGAGCTCGCGCTCTTTACTCGGACTTCCGGTGGTTTGGTCAATTTCCTCGGTGGCGTTTTTTCATTAGCGCAGTTTTTTCGGGCACCGTTGGCATTCAACGTCGACGCAAGTTTACCCTTCGGCGTTTTGTCGTTGACCGTTGATATTCGGCAGTTGGGTGATTTGCTGATGATCGAAGTGTCAGTACCGAGTTTAATACGCGGCGTCGTTCTGAACTCGACCGGCTCGCGACGATCCCTTCCCAGAAGAGGGCCGTGCTCGCCTTTTCTTCCAACTGTCGAAATCTTCGTTCTTGCGTTCTTGATTTCTCGCTTGATAATTGTGGTGTCATCAGTGACCGACGTCGAATCGCTTGACAGTGTATTCGACAGTCTACGAATAATCTGACCAACGAGAAGTTTCTCATCTTCTATGCTTCTTTCGCACAGCGGGACGTCTGCTTTCAGTGGCGATGAACATTTCTTGTAACGTCGAACAGTCACGTTATTGCTCTGCCAAACGTTTTCCTCCTTCGTCTTGAAAACTGGCGTTTTTTCTGAATTATCTTCTTTGGCTTTTTCATTAGGATCAATATCTTTGGTTGATTCCGATTGCACGACAGTGCATGGAGCATAGGCTGGTACGTATTCGGCCACAACGTTTCCCTTATTGACGAACATTTTATCTGCATTAACACAGAACAATGTTTTGCATCCAAGGACATCATTGAAGATGAAAAATGTAAAAAATCACTGAATTACCAAAAGTTAATTTGTACTTTGGCGATTCATCCTCGTCACTGTGGCTCGCGCCGCAATACTTTCCTAGAATAGCCACCGCGTCGTAATATTTTCCGTCAAAAGCGTAATGAAAAGGACTGCGACCTTCGTCATCCAGACAGAGAGGATCACCACCATTGGCCAGTAATAATTCTAGTACGCCGATACGTCCCCAGGCAGCCGCAACGTGTACCGGCGTCATGCCGTCAGTAGATCTAACATTGGGATCACCGCCGTGGCGGAGAAAGAGCTTGGTCACTTGCTCCGCGAATTGTTCTGACTCGTTACCGATTACCAAATGGAAGGGTGATATCCCATGACTGGGAATAAGGACATTGGGATCAGCGTCCTTGAATGACAGCAGAGTTTCCACTTGCCTAAAAAATTGCACATAAACATACGCAAAATATTACAAATTAGAATATCAACAATTATAATAATTGGTTGTTACAAATAAATGATCGATGTTTGCAGTGGAAGAAAGAACGTGAACACACCGTATATCGCTATCCTCAAGGCCATCACGAAGGGATGAAGCCAAAAAGAATTCTCCCCGAGATTTCGGCGTCGACAGCATCTTTGTGCACTGATCGCTCATCAATTGTTTAAAACTTGTCCATCAACGGGCTGTTAATCGAGTAGATTCTAATGATTACGGGAAAAATGCCACTGATGACAACAGAACGGTTCGATGATAATCACGAGAGTGACCGTTTAATCTTAAGGTAATCGGTCCATGGTTTGTTTACTTTTGCGCATCAAGGTCATATCTGTTTGCCAACAAACCGAAGTTCAAGATTGTATTCATCTTCCGCATAACCTACAATCCGCGCTTTATTGAGCAGAACCAGCGCCACACCTCGAAGAGAGGCAGAATTAAATAATGCGGACGAAACTCGTTTCGTTTCAATACATTATAGTGTTGCTGCATCTGTACGCATTTATCGAGTGACACTCTCGAGGAAAGCTCTTCTGATTGTTGACTCGCAATGTTTTCAGGAAAATCGCGATGTTTTCCACTGAACATAATATCGCAGCGCTTTCACATCTTAAGAAGTCAAAGTCTTACGTCAATTCGAGGGTTACTTGGCGTTGCCCTTGGTTACAGCGATCAATTTTCTCCACATCGACGAAACATTCTGTCACGATTTTTGTACTCTTAACCAAGGCAATAAATGTGCCGTGAAAAATTTGGTCGGCAATATAATCGCGTTATCATTCGATTCCGTGAATGATGAGGGATGCGTCGCCCGACAACGTTGCCGAATTGATCGCAAAACCACCGGAAGAATACACTCCTGAGCCCAGGTATGACATATCGAAAAACTTTGATTCAGAAATTTTACCATACACCTGAATCTTGCGTCGGTGACAATTGGTTTCTTCTTTGACAGATATGTGTCGAAGTATCGCGAAAAAATTATCGAGGCATCTAAGCGTGGTAAAAGTGCTCACAAGACGTTCGGTGTTCCAAGCGTCGTGTTTGACACACAGGGTCAACGGCTCAAGAAGTCGAGCGTTCCACCGCTGAAAAGGCCGGAAGTACATCACAGCCACTATCATCGTCCGGACTATCAGCGAAAGTTGCCGGAATGGAAACCCGTCAAAGCTTCAGAACTGGCAAAACGAGCAGCCGAAGATAAAGTGGATTTTGCTAAGCTTAATGCCGAAAAGGCGATAAGGCTGAGACCCAGGAAGGCGAGAATGTATTGCGTTGACGACAGGCATGGTCATGCTTATCCTCTCATGCTCAGCGGAATGTATCCGTATTATCGAAACAAAAAGGTAACGGCAGCTTTATTTATATTAAACACTCTTCAGAGTGTCTTCCAGAGTAAAGAACAAAATTAATTTTTACAATATTTTTCCTAAAATTGATTAACCGATACTAATTGAACAATTATTCGTATTTGCCGAAGAGTTACGGACATGTACCGGGAAAAGTTCCTCCTTCGAATAAGCATCAGGTGAAACCAAGAGCCAAGGGCAGTCCGCAAAGAGTGGCTAGAGTAGACGACACCAAACTGAAGAGGACCAAAAAGCACGAAGCTTCACCTCGACGTGGAATCGCACAAAGAACAAAGGAGGAGAGGAAAAAGCAAACGGGGGTTAAAAAGATTATCGAAAAAACGAAAAAATCGCCCAGGCGAGGACCCGGAATTGGAGCTCACAAAAAACCGGAAGCGAAAGACGATAAAGTAGAAAAGGCGAAAGCTAAGCAGACTGTGAAGGAGAAGCGGCTGAAATCAATCGCGAAAACGGAGGTCGAAAAGGAGAATGATAAATCAGAAGGACAGGAGGAGAATAACAAAGAAGGAAGTAATACCGAGCGCGAAGGCTCGTCGAGTGAGCGTTCCTCAATCTCCCAGAAGGGTTCGAATGGATCGAAAGCGAAATCGTCGGATGTACGTTCAAAATCATCGGAAGAGGTATCAACGGCGGATCGGAGCTCACGAGTTAGCTCCTTGGAGAGCGATGAGAACGATCAAGTATCCACAGCAAGGACGGTCTCTGTGGAGTATCAACAGCCTCGTTACCGTTACGTTACGGAAGATGAACGAGCCGAATTGCTTTACGTAAGTTAATTCACTCTCTCCAACGTTTCTGTCCACTATTACAGAGATTTTGTCATTAGGTCTATTGCTAACACATCTATTGATCGTTCGCCGGCAACTTGGTCTTTTAGCGGAAAAAAACGTGGACAAATTGCCGGCCAGACCATATCGAAAAACTTAAATTCCATAGTGTTTTCCATACATATGTATACAACGAACTTTGAAGAAAGTACAATATTAGCATAGCTAATTTTCCGTAGAAGATATAGAAGAAAATCAAGTATTGCTATTTATTTCCAATATATTAAAAAAATATACATTTGATATATTGATAAATATTATATAAATAAATATGTAAAAATAAAGAATATTCAATCTCTGAAATAAATTCTTCCGTGTCGAATGCGAAGTTTGACGTGTGAAAGCGTCGTGCGGAAGCGAACACGAACTAAAGAAAATGACTGTCGACTACGACCAGCTAACAGTCCATAGAGCAAAACAAAAATGATTCAGCCGCTCTGGTTCATCCTGAATTGATATTCCGTAGACGACTGCGCAATCGATTATATGAACATTTTTTTTCAACGCAGGGTATGAAGAAGAAATGGGACGAAATGATGAGGCAATTCCAGTGCCTGCCTTTCATGACTGATACGCCTCCGAAGGCGAAGAGGAAATCGCGGATGGAGAAGGATCTGCTACAGCTGGAAAAGGACATTGAAACGATTGAACGTCATCCGTATATATACGTATACAATGATCCCGAGGAATGACATCCTAAACCCGTCCACGTTTCGTACCAAATATATTCTCTTATCAACTGATCTTTCCTGTCCAAAAATCCAAACTAGCATCACCGATCGCCGACGAGATTAAAACTTTTGCCACGTTTCCGTTATGAGTGAATTGTCGTCGCGATCTTTGTTGACGATAACGGCGAAAGTTTGAGGATTAGTGAGACGGCGACGTTTAGTTTTTTCGTTGGCAGGCGGGGCACCCGGATTATCCGGGTCATGAAGAATTCGGTTATTGTCCTGTTGTTTGTAGGCTTCGGAACGTTGTGACAAATTTCTCCATTTCTTCTCGAAATCTCCATGGTCGGGTGGACGTACGCGGGGGTCGTACATCGCCGGTACGTCGCAGTACAAACAACGAATTTCTTTGTACTCTTGATCCAACGATGGGTGGAAGAGCCTCTCGCAAACAGGACACGAACGGTATCGAATGGTAGTTATTTGTAGCAGGCTCACTGAGCACCTTGGTAACCTGTGTCCCAGAGGACAGGTCTTTATCGTCCATGGTAATTCGCTCAATACTTCGCCGCACAAGTTACAAACTTCGGTTTCGATCGTCGCGACATTAGAGCTCTGACGAAAAGCGGCGATCACCTTGCGCGTTATTGGGCTCGCCTCGTCCTCGTCATCATCCTCACCGGCGAGGTAAATTTCCATGTACATCCTTAAAAAACTGACGCTACGTTTTTCCTCCTCCGTCAGGATGGACTTTTGCCCGAGACGGCGGAGATGCTCGCAACCAGAGATCAAAAATATCAATGGTTGCGCCTCGGATATCTCATCCTCGATTAAATTGACGGGGCCCGAAGGCTGACTCTTCTCGAGGACTCGTGTAATCAGCGTCAACCACATGACCATGCGCAACTCGTTGATTGAAAGAGAGTCCAAACATGTCGGGATTTCTGGTAATACTTTCCTCGGTTCGGAACTCTTGGCGGCATTGATTCTCAATAACTCCATGCAATCCCAATATTCATGCAGTGGACGGTTTAATCGAATTTTCTCGCTTATCATTGACCAGGGTTCCCACGCCTTATCTTTCAAAGCGAATACTTGGATGGTGCTCGGTTCACGATTTATCAGATGATCGTAAATTGTGTCCGGACTCGTGACGTTCAGCAAAATAGTACCCGTCGGAGAAGCGGCTGTTCCAAGATACTGCACTTTGCTCGCTTTCAGGTCGTGGCTAACTCGCACGTACGTCAAATCCGATTCATCTTCAATCGTCACGATATACATGTGACAATTCTGCGTAGTCAGCATCACCTTGTCGTTGCCCACCAGTGTCTGACCTGTGAATCATAATTTTTATCGGTTTTAAAGATATTTTCATATCAAAGATAAGATTAATTGATAATAGTTGGTATGAGAAAATTAAATTGAATAAAAATAATGTTTTATTTAAATGAACTTTAAATAAAAGAGAACAAATTCAAATTTAGATTTAAAGAAATAATATAGAAAAATCATATTTAAAGGAAAAAATTTAAATTATATACGAATAAAAATACAAATCTTAAACCCAGTTTCAAATTGTATGTTGAAACTCGTAATTATTTTTACCTGTTATGGAAAATGCATCGAGTTTGAGGTATCTCGTTCTAACACACTCCCCGTTCTTATCAAGATCCAGGACAACCAGGCAGGATCGTTTGGTAACGAGAATGACATGATTTCCATTCTCCCGACTTATGGATCTGAACGAGCTCGGTCGTGCACGATCCTCGTGATTGTCGTATCTCAACAATGTTCCATCTTCGAGTTTACCATTGTTATCTGAGACTCTAAGGCCATGAACTCTGCCATCTAAATAACCGATCACTATCAAGTGCTGCTTTCCATTCTGAAGAGTGATCCATAGCAATTGGTTTATCCTCGAAGACACGCCCAGATGATGTTTATAAACTATTTTAGGTTCTATCAGGCTTCCTTGATCTGAAAAGCCTTCAACTTTCACTACGAGAAGTTCAGAGCTACGGAATGCAGCAGTGAGATAAGCAAAACGCTTGTCATCCTTGATGAAATGACTCCAAGTAATTGCAGTGCCCAGTAAGCGCTTCACGTGTTCTGGCCATGGTTTCGCACAGAATGAATCTGCCGTTGCGAGCGCAGGATTGATTCCGGTCTCTTCGGTCACCAGCAGAGACCATTCTTCCGTCAAATTCCACACTGATAGCCACTTGCCTCCGAGTTTGTACAAAATTTCTATGCTGCCTGCGGATGTGAGAATCGTTGCCAAACATTTGAGAGAATCGGCCAGCCCGGCAGGAGACCAAACAATTCTAGTTATTCTTGGATTCAGGGGAGTTTTGTCTTCAATGTTCGGTGTCAATGCATCTTGGAGAAGAAGCTCATAGATCTCCTCTCGCTCCATCTTCCATAGTGCTTTGTTGACGTACTTTGCGTACGCTTCGGCTGGTGCATACTCGGAGGGATAAATGAACGTTCTCCAAAATCTCAGATTCGGATGTGCGCTCGATGGATGTGGCACTAGCTCCTGGAAATGTCATTGAAGAAGATTCATATGTTCGCAATCAGAACAAAGATTAATAGTTTCCTCATTTTTTATTTAATTAGCAGCTTATATAAATTTTATTATTTATTCAGGTAAGGATTGAAATTTGTATTTTATCTTATTGTGATTGAATCCAAAGAAAAGTAAGTCAGAGTAATTATTGCGGAACTCACGAAAACGTGAACGCCTCGATCCGTTATTAGCGATATGTGATTATCTGGAGACCATTCTAATGCGAATGTTCCTGATACGAGCGGAAATATTGATAAATTGTACAACTCGTTGGCTTCCATAATCCAATCCTTCGGTCGAACAAAGCTAGCATAGTTCGAGACACCTAATGCATACAGGTTATTGTTTGTGTTCGCATTCAAAGAGTACTGCGCGTGGACAAACACGCACAGCTCCCATTACAAAAACGTTTGAACAGCTAATAGCAGGGTTTCCAACATACGGGATAAAAATGTTGAAATCCGACATCATGGAGATTAGAGTAAAGGAGTGTTTACATGGTAGTGCTTACACAGCCTATGCATAACCTCAAAATGGCGGAGGTACTTCAGCCGCCAAAAGGGCTTAACTGCGGTAAAACGAGCTACTTGCAGATTTTTAATATTTTCAGGACTCTGCGTTCAACCTTTTTCTCTCAATGTTTAGAAACAGATTCCGTCCGTGACAGTACGACCTTCGCTTGCTCTGTTCCACTGAATTTTGAATCCGTAAACTCTGCGTGCGTCAGCAAATTTGCATCAATATGCAAATCACGAGATCAGTCCGCGAAGTGAGAATGATCGTGGGATTATTGTCTTAGAAATATACTACTGTGATTTTGTGCAGTCGTAATAACTAATAACGTTATTGCGTATCACATGTGCGTATCAACGCTGTATTTTAAATAGCGTTAATGTATAAATATTTCGAATGAAGATCCGTGTACACAGTCAACATAACCTCACACATTTTCGAACAGCAGTTTCTTATAAACCGCAAGCTTTTCTTCGAATTCCAAAATTTTATTCTCAAAGCAGCTTTTGTTCAATTGATAAAAATTTTTAGTGTCATCAATCGCAATGATATTTCGATTTCTTTATTTTTTGACACTTGATTTTCCCAGTGCCTAGAATGGGCAAAATTTGTGCGGTTCCTGGCTGCCAAAGCGGCTGTTATGCGGATAGAACAAGAAGAAAACGATTGGGACTAAGGCAGCTTACACTGTTCACCGTCCCCAAGGTAAAACCTCCGTTGGAATGAAACGTGATCATTCTGGTCGTTGCGTTTTTAAGAATCAAACAAAATTTTCATTTATACAGTGCGGCAACAGACTTCGTGATTGGAACAGGGCACTAGGCTGTGATCTAACCAGTAGCAAATTCATTTGTCAACTTCATTTTTCCGAAGAGGACATAAAAACATCTGACAAAACTTTGTTGCCTGATGGAACAGTCCATGAATTACATCGATATCATTGGTACCTGTCAAATGATGCTGTACCGATATCAAAATCAAAACAAACATCTGAAAAAACGCCAACAGAGCCCACCAATGTGCAGGTATATTTTTTTAATGAAGTATTATGTAAAAAATATCGACTTTGGAAAATAAAGGGTGCCGCAGTAAATATTAATGTAGTGAGAAGTGTATACATGTCCCAGCAAACATCCATCGTACTAATATCAATTTTTATTGATCACAAGAACATCAGCACAGCCGAAGTGGTACCTGGAATTGAAAAAGTAGATGTCGAAGAAGCAGTTGCAATCGTCGATGAGAAGATTCCTAATACCACAACAGTCCATGCCACTGAGAGTACTGATACATCACTGTCAACCACTGATAAAGGTTCTGATAGAGATGGCCCAAAAAACATTGCTTTCCCACGAAGCGCCTTCACAATGAACACATTGAAGAACCATTTAGCTGCTGCATTATTGCCCGAGTCTTGGGTATGGATGCAACATTCGTCAGGAATAATCTTCACCCTCCTCGATCGTCTGGATTTTCGCCCAAAACTTCATTTGGAAGTTGCTCGGGATCTTTCTCTACAAGTATTTGATTTCTTGATAATCACCGTGCAGTTTTATTCGTTTGATGATAAGAATTAGGTTGTATAATGTTATTCTACTACAGATACGAACAAACACGAATTCCATCATACCCCTGCACGAAAATGCTACTTCCGTTTCGGTGATACGTACCTATTTTGAAATTCTGAAGAAAATCCCAACTTGCAGCGGAACGGGTTACCAGCATCAAAGGTAATTCATTCCATTCTTGCCAGTAATACTCAATAATGGTCCAATTTTTAGAATCCGCACCCCAACCGTTTTTACTTTTCTTTTTTTAGTTATGATCCTTTGTGCATGGGGATTCTTGATGACAGTGAACTTTACGAGCGTCAACGAACGCACACGCGATGCATGGCGTGTCGTCGTCTCCGGAACAAGATAGGGAAGCAGGATAAGCGACGTGGCATCGATGGAACCCAAAGATACGATCGAACTCAGAAAATCGCAGAATTGGTCCGAAGAAGGTACGAGCGAGGCGAAATGTCCTTTGAAAACTGACATCTTCTCGAGCTCAATTTACGAAGCATTAGCGTTCGACAGGGGCAAAGTGACTGTAAAAGTTGGTCACGCTGTCGGAACGTGTGATAATTCCTGATTCTCAGCATCACGAGATTCTGCTGTGAGTATAGAGAGTAAATTTGTTTCATCGCACAGGTAACATATATTTAATTGTTTTTTTTAATCAGGTCGGCCGATTTTTATCCGAAAACCTCTTGGACTTGGCTGATTCTCGTTTCCATATCCTTCGATGTTTCAGAGAAAGTACGTGTTGAACTTTTATAAACAGCCCGAGCGACACTTCGCTTCTTCAGGGAGCAAGAGATCCCAATTCTACCGTAGGGTAGAATTCAGTAGGGTATCGAAGGGCCTTTTCGTTCTCGCTGCACTCGCTGGTTCGTGCTAATTTGATCAGCGTAAATTCCAACAAATTCTTGCCGGGATACTTCCCAATGTTGGGCACCTTTGTACGGAATAAAATATGTCTTCAAGCAAAATGGCTACATCAGAAAATGATGTGACAAATGACGTGATATGAACTCTTGCAATTGAAGGATTGATCTTCAGGAGTGACTGGAGGACGCCCACTTTTTTATTAAATAAAAGCATTTCAAATGCCAAACTATTTAGGAAACAAAATTTATGTCCTATTCGGTTAGGGTTAATGGAATCACTTTAGAAATAAAAATGTAAATATATACGTTACGCTTTTTCTTATCACTGCGAATTTCTACTGGAGCAATCTAATATCAATGTACCGACCAGACGCGTCATTCCCCTACATTTTTACCGATCTGACACGTTTAGTGGTTAGGTATTCTCGTAGGGTTACTTACCGACCGGATACGGGACTCGACACTTCGTGCTAGTTTCGTAGAAACATTAATGGCGCTCGTGTCTGTTATGGTCGCGGCCGTCAGCGTTAAGCCCGGCTTATCGACATTTTTAGATTTTATATAAACATTCGAATAGCGGCAATCATAACCGTTCAATAATATATTATTTACGTTCCTTACCTATTGAATTAATATAATTATACATTGCAGATTCGATTTTGTTCGCTAACAGATTGTTAGAAGTATTAAACATGGAGGAGTCTCTCATACGATTCGATATAAAGGAGGTTAAGTCCGATCTTTTAAGAGCTATAAACGAATGCTCGCAGCGCGGCCTGATGCACACAACAAAATGGTATTTGAATTCGGTTTTCCTTCATTTTAGCGCCATGTAGAGGAAAGTTTTTTATCTAGTGATTTTTTTTCGCACTTTTCACTTATGGAGCATATTAAAGGAATCTATATTGAACGTTCATGCTTCTTGCCTAAATATTGCTTTATTTTTGACAGATAATTAGTAATTGCAAGGAGTTACGTTATCCGATATATCAATATATTTGCAGGCTTGCCGAATTGAATTATTCTCTGAAGGACGTGAAGCTCGATTATTTGGACATGTCGAGCACGGCAAGCATAACAGAGCCGAGCAGTGAGGAAGACACGTACACAGTGGCCAAGAGTTACTTTGATCTCCGGGAATACGACAGAGCTGCATATTTCCTTCAGGATTGTGAAACGTCAAAATCACGGTTTCTCTATCTGTACTCGCGTTACTTGTCAGGCGAACGAAAGAAGATGAACGACATGACGGATGTGCCGCCCGATCCGTTGCAGAATGACAGTCTCAAATTGCTCTGTGCCGATCTGAGGAAAGAACACTTGGCAGGCAACTTAGACGGCTTTGGTCTTTACCTGTTTGGCGTGACGTTGAAAAAGTTGCAACTGACTAGGGAGGCGATTGACGTGTTGGTGGAGTCTACTCACCGACAGCCTATGCACTGGGGCACTTGGCTCGAATTGGCAGCCGTTATAACCGATAGGGAAAAGCTTGAAGCTCTGACGCTTCCGAATCACTGGATGAGGCATTTCTTTATGGCGCACATGTATCTGGAGCTCCAATTGTTGGACGAGGGCCTTGCTCTTTATCGCGAATTACAGTCGATGGGATTTGAGAGAAACGGCTACGTGCTCGCCCAAACCGCCATTGCCGTTCATTACAGACGCGACGTTGACAACGCGATGGAGATATTCAAGAGAATAATTAAGGACGATCCTTACTGTCTCGACAATATGGACACCTATTCGAATTTGCTGTACGTAAAAGAGTTGAAGGTCGAACTGGCTCATCTTGCCCATAGGGCCACGGAAATCGACAAATATCGGCTCGAGACCTGCTGTATCGTAGGTAACTCGTTCGTTCGTTCGATTGAAAAGGTTTTTAACATGATTTCAGCTGATTTCAGAACAATGTGTCAGCATGTTCAACAACGTCGATAAATGTGACCGAAATATTTTTTAATCCGCAATACGGAATGAACTTAATAATTTTCTCAAATGCATTTTTATTTGTACATACTTCTGTAAAAAATCAACAAATATTAGTGGGAATCGATGCTTTCAGAACAAACGTAACTCTTGTTGAAAAAATCACTTCGTACAGACACAACATTTTTGTAAAACGTTTTTCGAATTTTATGATTTTAACCGAACAATTTCATCGTGCTGCAGGCAATTATTACAGCTTGAGGGCTGACCATCAGAAGGCGGTTATGTACTTTCACAGAGCATTGAAACTCAATCCGCAATATTTGTCAGCTTGGACTTTGCTCGGCCACGAATTTATGGAGATGAAGAACACAAATGGTGCCATCCACAGTTATCGGCAAGCGATAGGTAAACTGGAATTGAACGGTTAAATTATTTTTTTTTATACGCATCGTTCTTCGGTAATTTTCCCACTCATTATATTTTCTTTTTTTTTCGTAATCGAATGTCGATGGTTTTTACTGTTAGAGGTCAATCGGAGGGACTATCGAGCGTGGTACGGCTTGGGACAAACTTACGAAATATTGAAAATGCCCTTCTACGGTCTCTACTATTACAAGCAAGCTCAATTATTGAGGCCCCACGACAGCCGTATGGTTTTGGCGCTCGGTGAGGCGTACGAGAAACAGGACAAAATTCCGGACGCGTTGAAGTGCTATTACAAAGCTTGCAACGTTGGTGACATCGAGGGAATGGCTCTAATAAAACTTGCGACGTAAGACGATACTTCATTGGGGGTACGATAAGGGCGAATGTCCCTTAATTTCCAGGATAATTTTTTGCCTAATTCGTTGGTATCAGTGATGGTACTGTTGGACGAAAGCTACCACGTATTGATTATGATTTGCAGATTGTACGAAAATCTGAACGAGCACGATCACGCCGCTGCTGCCTACACGGACTTCGTGATGGACGAGTTCCGTAACGCTGATAGAACGGAACTCAGTCACGCCTACAAATTCCTCACGAATTATCATCTGCGCAAGGACCAACTCGACCAAGCGAATCATTACGCTCAAAAGTGTTTGCAATTCGACGAGACTAAAGAGGAGGCCAAAGCACTTTTGAGAACGATAGCTCAGAAGCGAGTCAAAGTAGAGGAGAATCCGATGGTTGTAAGTCGAAAAAACAAATTTATCCATTTTATTTTCTTATTCGCATGCCACTTTTAATTACAAGAAAAATCACTCATTACTGGATGTATGTTTATTGGCACATGATGTTTCATTGCAGATCGAGGATATGAACGAAACTGATCCGGTAGGCGAGATAAGTATTCGCAATGATGCGACACCTGGCAATCAATTGGCACCTATGAACCTCTCGTTTACTCCGACTCAGTAAGCGTCGAGAAAATAAAACATATACTTTCATATTTGTACATAAAACATAGAGATAATAATAAATATATTTAAAAGTTTTATACGACTCGTAATGGATCTTTTTCTTCGCATAATCTATCATGAGTCAAAAATAGCCGCAGCTCAGAAAAATTATACCGAAAATGTCTTTATCGAGATTAAACACGAATTGTAAGGGAATGACGAACACGTTCATAGCCACATCGAAATTTTAAAATCCAATTTCTCCCATACTGTTCAACCGCTTAGAGTGAAATTTATTGTGTGTATACAGGACGCTTGCTCTAAGAGGAACATGCTCGGCATTTACCAAAATTTTGAAAAACATTGTCCAGATTGGCATTACCATGGGAGACATTGCGAGCTACGATCCATCGTATTGCACTTTCACAAATTTCCCGAGCATAAACCTCTGAAGCAGTAAAAAGTACACATTTTAAACTTTGTTTAATCTATTTTTATGAAGAAATGGCGGAGAATTGGTTTATGAAATTTTTCACATAAATGTGACAAAAATGTACTACCAGAGCTAAAAATCTTATCGACCATCAGGAAAATTCAGTTAAACGATTTTCTCACTGGCGGCGCAGCGGCTCGCATTCTCCATTCTTACCGACTGCGCTTGCATTCTTCCGAAGAATCAATGTATTCTTTACTTGGCACTTGTCACTTGTTCACTGCGCTAATTCGTAACCTCCGTCGCTACGATAGCTACCGTAAGCTGCAACAGGGAAAAATGCCCATAAAATATTCTAGAAAAGTTGTTTTTTCTTTTCCCCAGTCTAATTTTGTACTTTCGGCCAAAACTCGGGCACATTCGTAATCAGCGGAAAATTTCCGATCAAATGGACTCTTTTAAGAGTTTAAAAACGGAAAAAAAAAATTTTCGACCTCCCAGGCCCCTTTTGCCGGAATCTCAAAAATCACGATATTTCAAAAGGGCGTAGAGTGAGCTTCTCATATGCTATGGGGATTCAATTGGTGAGTTTGGAAAAGGTTTTTGCCTAACTTAAATAATGGCGTTGGATTCGTATCGATATC
>JAPYZI010000447.1:0-52310 GCA_030523105.1 Ophioninae sp. A BG-2022a
TATATATATAATATAATTTATATAATTTATAATTTTATAAATATATATTTATATATATATCCATAAATATCCTACATAAATACCTAGATAAATATAATTACAATTTTTATTTTCTTTTTTTTTTTTATTTCTTTTTTTCTCGATTGCCTTCAAGTTGAAGAGCTGAAGGGATCCTGCGAGCTCGTGTCGGTAGGGAGACAGGCTGGCCCCGATAAACGGTAGGCAAGTGTGATAGGAAAACGCGAATGATCCCGATAAGGTAATTGCGAGAGGGAGTAACACCGGGAGGAAGACAGACGAATAAGAAGAGTGGGGGTGACGGGGGGAAAGGTTCGAATCCAGAAAGTGGCTTTGTCAGGTGTGGGGGGTGGGGGAAACGGTTGATCCCCGATGGAGATTCGAGCATGCAACACGTAGATCTCGATCGATCGTTCGTTGTCAGTGAAGACTGATCGCGACATACATTGGCCCGGACTGAAGCCCCTTTGCATACGCTCTGATAGCCAAGTCCTCCGGTTCGCATTAAAATTGCCAATGATCCGGTAAAGAGAGGAAATTACGGTAATTACTGAATCGCGAATGGAACAATCGATGTTAAAGGGACTGGAAGATCGATGGGTAGACTACGCTGATTGTGACGATGCGGTGGGTTGAAGGGGAAGGGGAAGGAGTCGGAGGAGGGGAGGACGGAAAACGATGTTTTATTCACCAACAGTCATCGTATGTACGATTGGATCACAACGACGATTATAACCCGAACAAACCCAAATAAATCGAAACAAACCCAGACAAACCCAAACAAACACTTTGTTCGTACGTCGAAAGGAAACAATTGAGAAATTGAATTTATAAATAATTATTTGGATTTGTTCGAGAGTGATGTTTAATTTTTACGTATTTTTACTTTCGTTTTTTATCACTTCGAATTTTTTTATTAGCTTCGCATTTTTTTTTTTTTCGTTTGCTTTGTTAAATTTTTTATTAAAAAAATGTAATTATTTATGTGCAAACAGCACTCGTAGTTTTCTGGAAAATTGAAATTTTATTTTCCTGTCAGCATTCTTCTTTTTTTATTTGCTTATTCTTTTTACTTCTTTTCGATTTTTATTATTCTTTGTTTCTTTGGTTCTTTATTATTCCTATTTTTTTATTTATTTATTCTGTTTCTATATTTCTTTATTCTTTCTTTTTCTTTATTTTTTTGAACATTTCTCTCTCTCTCTCTCTATATATATATATACTTTTTAACGTATACAAATTTTATTCTTCCTCGTCGATAATATTTTATGTGCAACATTATGACCACTTAGGCATAATCTCATCCTCTCCCCGTCTCGCCCCTCCCATTTTTCAACTCCTCCACGATCAGTTGAAAAATATCAATACTTTGCATACGTCCTGTTATATCTGACGTGTAGAAGATCGACGTTGACGCCTACGTGAACGAGGACGAAAAAAAAAAATCGTCAAGTAAGAAAAAGAAAGATTGTGCGTGTCAACGAAACTCGTTCGTGTATCCCACGAAGACGTCGTCTCGACGAAAGAACAGGAATTTTAAATTGCACATCACGCAGATTAATCCACGATCGTAATATTCTCATTTTTTACCATTTTTTACCCCCTCCCTTTTTTTCTCCAAAATAATAATAATAATAACAATAATAATAATAAATAGCTAAAATAATTTCCATCTAATTGGAACCGTTGGTGGAACGCGATAACTTCGCGTATTTTCAACGATCGGAACAACAAAAAAACACAAACAAAAAAAACACAAAGAAACGAGAGGTTCCGCGAGCCTTAAAATATTCAACTTTCGCGCGGTATATGGAAAACCAATTTTCTGAATAGTCGAGCGCGTCAAATTACGTTTTACGAGATGCTGTCGTATTAAAGATTATCGGGAGGAGGAAAATGTTGATCGATCAAAGAAGGGGGGGGGGGGGTTGATCCATATTTCGCATCGCGCAAAATACGAAAAAACAAGCGATCTTTTTTTATTCTTCATTGAAAAAATTCGCCATAAAAAGAAGCTAAAAAATTATTAATTTATTTTATTTTCTAAGATTTTCTTTTCACTATGAATATCTCAGTCCTCGAAATAATTAAATATAAAAAACAACAATAATATTATCATTATTATTATATGATAATATACTTATTGTATTATTTATAATATATATATATATATTTATTTTTTTGTTTCAATTGTTACAATTATTATTAATATTATTATTATTTATTGACATTCATCTTTTAATAATCATAATAAATAAAAATATTTATCGTTCAGGAGTCCTGAAATACCAATCCAATAATATACGAAAATAAATAGAGGATAAAGAAATAATTAAATATTTTTTTTTATATATTTTAATAATTCAATATTTCTTTTCATATATTCTAATACTTAAATGTATTTTTTTTATTTCGAAAATATATAAAAACTTGTCGAGCGTTTTTTTGGAATCGATAAAAAAAGAAAAAAGAAGATTTATATTTTTTCGTGGGTCCTAGGGACCCTAGATGAGGCCTTACCTGGCGCAGGCGCCTCTCTTTCTCTTTCCCTGATGGTTTTCTTGCGGCGGGACATTAATCGTGCAAAAAAGCTTCCGGTTGTGGGGAGGCGAGAAAACATATGGGGGAAGAGGAGCAAAGCGAACGCGAGACTGGGAGATACATTAATTAGCCGTGGTCGCGAGGAAGCCTCGGCTCGATCGATAAATTAGGGTGGGCATTCTTGATCCGCAACGCCGATATCGTTCTCAGCTGTATTTTGCCTCGGCGCGATCGAGAAAATAATTTTCTCTTTTTTTCATGAAGGAATACGAACTCTGATTCACTTCGAATCTGGTATGAAAATAGTTTATTACATTAATCGTCGTATGAAGCAATTATTATTATTTTTTTGTTTCGTAATGGTTATTCATTTGTTAATAACAAATTGCGAACATTGTTTTTTGGTCAATTATCAAACTTTATTGACTGGCAATTATTTTATCGAATTTTTTTTAATGCGGTAACCTAATTATTAATAACAAATCGGGCAAGTTGTTTTTTTTGTCGACAAATAAATATTAATTTCTATAAATATATACGAAAAAATGCAATATCTTACTGCGAGAAAAGAATAATGAAAAAATCAACATTCCTGCCACGAGGGAAATTTATTTATGTATTTTTTTGATGTTCTGTTCTTTTAAAATAATTCTATAATTAAATGAAAATTGAAAATGGAATTAAAATGATTGCAGATTAAAAAATAATTTGCAATTAAACTTAAATAAAAATCTTGAACCGTTTGACCCATTTTGTTTTTTTGATTGTTAAAAATGTTGAATTTGTTAATTTGTAAATAGAATACATTTTTTTTTTAATCAAATCACAATTTTTAAAATGTTATCAAAAATGTTTATTAATTATTTTCATTCGAAAAAAAATTAAAATTCGTGAAATTTTGTTATAACTATATAAATACTGGAAATTTCGGAAATTTTAAATTGAATGACGCTAAAAATTGGCAAAAATATTTCATTGTTTATCGAAATGTTTATCGGAAGCCGTTATTTAACAGTTGACAAAACATTACCGGTGGGCGAAATCTAAGGAACTCCGGGCTCGAGGAGAGTGGAGGATCGAGGAGTGCGCGCTGTTTCCAATCGCGATTTCAATTAATCGTTCAAGTGCTCCGGGCACGAGGAATCCGTGAATCCGCCACCCGCGGCGCGCTCCACTCGTTCGTCTCGCGTACACGGTAAATACTTCCAGGTCTCGTCGATCGTCGAGTGATAAATTCGTTGTTTAATTAGCGAAATAATTATTAATTCAGCCAACGATGAGATTGAATAAAAAAAAAGAAAGAACAACGGGATAGAAGAAATGTGAAAGGGAGATAGAATGGTCATGACCCTCCGGAGATAGACGAGAATAAACGGAAACAAAATGCATTTAAAAGATCGCCAATAACATTCACGTACGCACTAAAAATTGTATTTTTAATAATCCGGAATCGTTATCCGTCTTTCTCTTTTCGAAAATCAAAGTTCAATTTTTCATGTATTTTTTTATATCGTTAATTTTATCATTTCAAATTAAACAAAAGTATTTTCTGTAATTTCTGTGTAGTAAATTGAAATTGAAAAAATTGGAATTCTGTAAAATTATAAATAAATTTATCAATGAAATTAATGAATTTTATATATATATTTTTTTACCTTATGCAGCCCTCGTGGTGTTTTTCGCGAATGCATTTTATATAGTATTTTTATATTTTATTCTTGAATATCAAGAAAAAATATTTTATTCTTGAATATCAAAAAAATAAAAAGAAATAAAATTCATTTCTTTTATTTTTTTACTTATAGGTAATGAGAATATTTTAAATAATTATGTACATAATTCTTTGAATAAATTAAATTTGAAAAATAATGCAGATTGTTACGTTTACTATTTTAAAAATCGTTAAACATTTTTTGTTCATCAATATTTAATGAATATTAACATTTGTTAATCGAAATGACAATTACTTGTGTTTTTTATTATTTAATTTATACAGTTTATTTTATTGGCAATGCGTTTATGTTTTTTTATTAATAAAAATATTATATTTTATTTATTTATTTAGAGAGAGAGAGAGAGAGAAAGCAAAGTGCAATATCATATGATTAATTTTTCTCAATGTGCATTATATACAATTATAAAGTTATCAATCAATCTCTTTCACTTCCTTTCTCTCTCCCTCTCTCTTTTTCTATTTCTCTTCTTTTCTCTAGAGGCTTAAGGTGTCCAATTGGAAACTCATCGCAGAGTTTAGTGTACCTGTATACACGTGTGTATATGTGTGTATTTGAGCACTGATGGTGGTGGTGCTGTCTTTTTTGAGTGGCTCTGTAACGCTGTTGAGATAATGATATTCAGCGTCCGCGCACGTGAGTAAAGTCGGGCAGCACGCGAGTGTATCGCGAGGCGCGTGATATCCGAGTACTTTGGTAGGTGCGTTGGTGTTGGATGCCTGAGGAGATCGGTGGGGATGTGCCCCGCTGATTCTCCACTTAGGAGGAGTGCATCGTCACTAGATCTCGGTATGAGGAAAAGATAAAGAAAGAGAAAGAAAGAGAAAGACAGGAAAAACTATAGGAATAATAAGAAAGAGAAAATAGGAATAAATAAAAAGATAAAGCGAAAATAAAAGAAGAGAAAGAAAGTAAAAAAGATCGAGAGAAATAAAAAAGAGAAGGGAAAAAAAATAAAAATTAAAAAAAAAGGAAACCAAAGGAAATAAAAAAAAAACAAAAGACAGTTATAGCGAAAAAAGAAGAAAAAAAGTAAGAGAAAGAAAAAGAAAGAAAACAAAAAAGATAAAGAGCAAAGGAAAGAGATTGGTTTATTGATTGATACAATTTATTATGCTCGAGGGGACTTTCGGACAAAAAGATGAAAATAAAGTAAAAAATATAGTAAAATAATAATAATAGTAAACAATAACAACAACAACAACAATAATAATAATAATAAAGGGATAATAATAACCAAACTAGAACTAAAACAGAATATAGAAGAATAAAGAGAGAGAAAGAGAGAGAAAGAGAAAGAAAGAGGAAGAAAGAGAAAAAAAGAGAAAGAAAGAGAAAGGTAGAGATCTCTCGGTATCCAGTACACAGCATCCGTCGGACAGTTTCATTCCGCCTCCCCCGTGCGCGCGCACGAATAAAACGCGAATAACATATCCGGCTCGATTTAACCACGCGCATTTACGTATTTTCATGGTGGATTATGCATTCATAATTGCACGTTTTGAATCGCATGAATTTACCCGCTGCGACGCTTGCACAAGTAACCCCACACGTATATCCACTTACTATCGCATACAACGACGAAAACGAACCGCCGTATACGTATTTACGTATTTATATGTGCATCAAAACATTTCTCTCTCTATTTCCATTTTTCTCTCTTTTTCTCTCTCTTTCATCCTTATTTTGATATCCGTGTCATCAAGTGTTATCGAGAACGATAAAACTACCCTTTATCACGTAATGTCTCCTGGATACACCGGGAGACTGTTTTTCTCAAGGGCCACTGGTCTTACATCCCAGAAGTGGTAAAACTCAACCTATCTCAAACACCGTCCCCTATGGTGCAAAATACATCGATTATATCACACATTCGATATCATACAAACTGGATTACGATTCTAGGGATTATGACTATGGGAAATGATACTAGGGATTATTATTTAAATTACGTAGATCGGGTATTTTCATTTTTTATTACTATTTTTTTTTTTGGGTATTCAATTATCTATACGATAAAGTAATTATTTAAACAAACGGTTCAATGTTGAAAGAGGGTAATGTTTGTAGAAAAAAATATCACATATTTAATATTTAGATTATTGAAAAAAATATAGAAACGCAAAAATATTCAAAGTTTGAAAGGATTTTAATTTATTATAAATTATTTATCAATCCTATCTTAATATTTATGTAACATAATTATATTATATATTATTTGAAATATTATATATTATTATTCAAAAAAATATATTATTTTAAAAAAAATAATCAAGAATAAAAAAGGCGAAAAATAATTATTCTGAAAATATGACTCTAATATCTCTACAATATACTTATAATAATAATATTAATATATAAATACAATTGTTAAATTATTATATAAATGTATAAATTAAATGATGTATTATTGTTTGGGTTTGTTTCTGTTCATGATCATAATACAATAACTTTATAAATCATATTTAACAAATAGAAATAAAATATAAATAAATAATATATATTTGAAATAAAAAAATGTAAAAATCGTAAATGCTAAATGGTTACGTGGCAATGTACTGCGTGAGAGGATTTAGCGTTATGGGCAGGAGGAAGAGGAGTAAATGTTCTTCGAGTTTCTCTCATATACCCCATCGAATAGAATAGAAACATTAAGTGTCCGTTATACGGGGCGTTCTTCGATTATGCCGAAGCTTATACATATTGGAACATGCGAGTCGATATAAAGAGCCATACCGCGTACGTAAGATCCCTCAAATTGGCAGTCGAGACACGAGAGCAACGGAGAAAACGAAACGAACAGTCCTCGTCTCTTAACTCGCGTTATAAATGTCCTGCATCGTTCCAGGACCAGCGTGCACCGAGCATTAAGGGTTTCAACGTAATTCCCATTGGTTTATGGTGTATTTAGTACTCCGGGACTCTTCATAGAGTTGCCAGCCAAAGAAGAGCCGTAAAGTATGGACGAGCCTTCTTAAGAACCCACAAGAAGGATACGAACGAAAAAAAAATCGATTTAAGGGGTCGATATACTTTTCGATGTTTTTCTGACAGTTCTAAAAAAAAACAGTTTTTTTCGAATACCATTCGAAAATGAGAAGTGTCAGAAAACTACGATTCGAAAATGGTCGGAATTTTTTTCTATTTTGGACGATAAATAAAATGAGAAAAAAAATTCATTTTTGGCGAACAATTACAGTAATTTAAAAAATGTTTATTTTGGGCGAAGAATTGAAACAAGAAGAGAATATGCATTTTGGTCGAACAACGAGTATTCGATTATTCGAAATGAGGAAGAAAATCATGTTAAACAAATAAGAAAAATTCCAAAAAAAGCGATCGTGTTCGAATAGGTAAAATGAAAAGAAAAACCAAACAAAAATTACTGGACCATTTAATTGAATGCTCATTAATAAAGGCGTGTACAAAATTTAATTGAAACATATTTATTTTCAAAGAAATTATTTTTTTTATTCAATTAAAAAAATTCATTTATTTGAAAACCAAAAAAACTACCAACTCGAAAACTGCCCGCATTCTCATAAAGGAAAACAAAAAACATCGAAAAGAAGTAAATTCGTTTAACGATCGATAAAAAAAGAATCTTTTTTTAATTTTTATTTTAACCTCAACTCAAAGGGATCATTTAAATTCATTGCTTTTGCAATTCAGCAATCATCGGTATCCTTAACGTACATGGGTCCGTTAAATACTCGGGCCCCTCGTGCAAAACGTTCACCATAATATCCAGTCTACACCAGAGTCAAGGATCATTGATGTCGAAACGTCAAATTAAAAACTTTTTATTTTCCTCGCTTTCTTATCATCCCATGGATGCGCATGCGCAGAAAAAAAAACAAAAATAAATGAATAAATAAAAAAGAAAACAGAAAACAGAAAAATAAAAGTTAGTTTCATAAATAAGGCCCATGCTCAACGAATCACGTGTAGTATCACTCGGGCGTATGCATATGTATGCAAATTCGAGGGGGCACGCGGTATACGCGTATACCGGGGGTCGGAACTCCACCGCCACGAGAAAAGGTTTATATGCCTATGTCGATGATTTGTTCGTTACTGAGCGCGTTCGTAAACGAGGAAGTTTGCTAATATGTACTCTCTTATCTGTATAATGTACACGTATATATAAATATATAAATATATAAATATATACATATATATTTGTACATGTACAGTTCGAACAAAAAGTCCACTAATTTTAAAGATTTTTCAACCGGAAGTGAAAACCAAAATCCCAATTTTCACGATTTATCAACCGGAAGTGGACAGTGTTAATCCAATTTATCGTCGAATTTTAGGATTCGAAAAAGAACTTTTTGGAAAAATGGTTATTTTTGTAAAATTCGGAAAGCCCTATGGAATAACGGTGTCCAGAACAAAAAACATTTTTAAAAAATGAAAAATTCAAAGACCCTCTTGGTTTATATAAAAAATAAAACGATATTTTTATTTTTTCTTATTTTCTTGTTCGAATGAAGTTCGTCCTTGGAATTCATCGGTTCATCGTTACTTTTCAGGGTTGGTGTACAAACATGAATTTAAGGGGGACAAAAGAGATATCAATAAATAAATGAATATTTTTCAAAAAAACATAAACAGTCCCCTAATTTTTTTAACGAACTTTAAATTTTCTATACATGTACAAAACTCATACTATACAATACCAAAAAATCAATTAAATCAATTTTTTTCTATTTTCTTCCTCCTTCGATAATTTTTCATTTTTTAAAAAGTATCCATTCTCGAAAGTCAAAAGTTAGGATAATTTATCGATACTTTTCAACGATATTGTATGTACATGAATAAATACATGTATATGTAGCATGTTTTCGCAAGCGCCGATACTCGCGGCCTTCATGTATCCTTTCGTTCGAGCTTCTTCCTCAGTAACCCCCCCCCCCCCTCCCCTCTCCTCCTTGCGTCTCTCGTCTTGTTTCTTATTCCCCGCGCGATTCACTGGCGATGGTGCTCTCCGAGCCATCCGGAGAGTCTGATGTACCGGGCGCGCGTATGGACGGCCATCACATACATGAATGCATCCATACGTGTAATGTGCAAAGTGTAGATCGTTGGGCAGTATATATCTCGCGGTAAATTCATCCTCGGGAATTTTCCTCTTTGCGCGCGACAACGACCGACAAGTTACGGTCTCGAAACACGCGAAGCTCACTCCGAACCGATATAACTATATATATATATGTACAGCATTTACCTCAGCGCAAAATCGCCACCATCCCTATCAACCCGTGTGTGCGTACCAACGTAATACCATCGAGAAAACATTATCGTGGAAAAATATCCCCAGCGATGGTTCATACATGGGAGTTCCATCCGCAGGGGCAAAACCACTTTGCTAGGATCCGTATGAGTCTCGGGGTGAAGGATAATACACCCCTGGGGTGCAGTGTCGAAGCGAGCTCTATCGGCGATTCCGTTAGGCTCGTGAAGGACTCGGATCGGACCGAGGAGAAGTACAGTGGAAGGTCGATTCGAGGGACGACGATCGGAGTCCCCACTGCGGAGATATTGTGGTTTTGTAGTGAAACGTGGTGGGGAGAAACGATCCGCCTTTGACGCTGTGCGGTGGGAGGTATACTGTACCTTCGAACACCTTCCACCTCCTTGAACATGCTTCTATGCTGCCCAGAACGAGAAAGTTTCAATCTTCTATGATTCATAGAGGCCCGGAAGGCTCCGCTTCTAACAGTCCGAAGTGGGAGGAAAGCTCCGCCTTTTATACCGCACGGTGGGGGGAACGCTCCGCCTCTAACAGTCCGGGGTGGGGAAACGCTCCGACTGCGCAAAGCGCGGTAGCGAGAGAAATCTACTTTCTACAGTATGTAGTAGGTTGAACTACGTCTGCGTACTCGGAAGCTCCATACAGCGCGCTGTATAGCGAACGAAAAGGATCGCCTTTTCGAGTAGGCCGAAGAAATTCTCCTCCTCCGAAACTGCTGGGTGGGGGAAACTCCGCCTCCTTACATTTTACAGTGGGGGAAGCCGAGCCTAATGCTCGTCTCGAAATCGGGATCGCCGTGTACCTATAATTAACGGCCAAGCAATTTCCACGAAACGTAAACTAGTTTTATCATCGATCTATCGGAATAATATAAATTTTACGTTATCTGTATTATCATACAGGACCTATAGGGTGTTCGCGTTACACATACCTATGGGGTGTTCCCATCAAAACGGATCCGTCTCCCCATCAGATCTACTCATCCCTAACTCTCACTCTCTCTCGATCTTTCGTCATCCACCACGTCTTTCCTGACACTGTTCAACAAATAATTCAACAGGCAACGAAAATTATTCCCACTCAGGACGAAACCACAGGAACTTCCCGTATCTTTGGAATCGCGCTAAATTCCGATCGAAAGGAGAGATTCAAGTGGAATATCTCGTACGTGCCGGGACACGGGAAACGAGATTTTTGCTCGTGTTCACCGAGGAGGAGCTCAACCGTACGGGAGTGACCGCGCGCCGGCGTCTCTTCTGGCGATGCCAACAGCTTTTCTCCCTCGTTATTCTCGCTCACCGACTACTCATATTATATATGTATATATGTAGGATTCCTCTCTCTCTCTCTCTCTCTCTCTATCTTTCTACATCTCTTCCACGGTATCCGACTGATTTAATCTGCCGACGCGTTATTGAGTCGACCGCCATATGCAGTTGCGAGCTACCGCGGGAGGTGTAAACGACGTCACTCCCCCCCTACCCCTCTTCTCTTAACCCTCCCCCTCCTCTTTGCTCTTTTCCTCACTGAATTTATTCCAACGGAATATCCTGCAGACCTAAAGGATAAGGATACATCGCGCAGCTTCGATAAATAGAAGGTCCCTACTGATATTAACCCCACCTCGGACCCGACCTCGCCCTTACGCCCTTTCGACTCCAAACTCCTCGATACACCTTTTTTCCCCTCCCCCTTCACATTTTTATTCACCCTGTATGTCTCGCATTCGTTGCACGTTTCGTATGTCCTCATATATTTACGAAATATGAGGACTCCTATGTATTAGGTGCGGTTAAAATAAATATAGGTTTTTTTTTCGATAGATGTCTCGACTTACGTATTTTCTAAGAGAAAAAAAATATTGAACAAAAATCTGTTCGATTTTGTGGGTTTTGTTTGGTCGAAAGTGGCTATATTTTTTTTCTATTGGATAAAACTCAATTTTAATCTCGGATTTTGAAAAACCATACTCGATATCACTAGGGAATCGATTTTTTATTTGAAAATTCTTGTTTTTTAATTGTCAGAATTTGGCTTGAAAATTTTAGAAAAAAATGTCGATTTTGAGGTCGTTAATGTGTTGATCGATTCAAATAAGTCCATTTAATGGATTTCAAAACCCAAACAAACCTAATCAAACATTTTTTTAATCATTTTAATTCTTTGGATCGAGAGCTTATCGACCCAGCCATCTTTTTTTAAATGACAGCGAAAATATTTGTGGATTTTCAAATTGTGGTAATTTTGTCGTTCGCTTGGGCGCGAGCCAAGTATTAAGGGGGATGGGAAAAAGAAACGTGTATGGATATGTGTCGAGTGAGGATGCGACAAAAAGTGCACCAACTGCATTATCGTTGCAGCGAGTCTCTTTCTTCATCGCTCTCTTCCAACTATACCGCCCTCCCCCCTCCTCTCCGACGTCCTTCTTTTAGTTTTTCCTTTCGGCCTCTTTTTAAGGATTAGCTCGACAGTCAATTAATTCTGGAATTAATTAAACGAATGAGCATGTAAGCGTACAAAATTAATAATTATAATGCGAGCGTTAATGGGCCCACATGCGAGGGTTCGACAACTCGACTTTACGAACCACTACCGAGCTGTATTCAGCGATGTTTTTTTACCTTACATTTGAGCTGTTTTGCCATCGTTATTTTCACATTTTCGGACACCCGCAAATGAATTTGTTGCCTTCGATATTTCAATTTACTAGATCTTCCTGTTTGGGTTTGTTGGGGTTTGTTTCTTGTTTTGGTTTGTTTGTTTGTTTGGGTTTCTTTGTTTGTTTAGGTTTGTTTGGGTCCTGTGTTTCAATTTCCGGAACCTCAATACTCTCTCGTTTCATTGCAGACCCAAACGAACCCAAACATTATTTAAAAAAAAATAATAAAAAATATAAATCGTACGATCACCTCCAGTTCATTACGATAATTTGTATAATAAAGAAATGCAATTTCATCAATTAAATTATATAAACGAATAAAATAGAAATAAGGATTTATTAATTTAAAAATTGAAGCAATTTTAATACTCAAAAAACGAAATAAAAACATTCAAAATCTGTTGTCCCGGAGTAAATTCCGCGATGCGGAGAATAAAAGTGCTGGAATTTTTTAGATGAAGGAATATGAGAAAGAGGGAGTCATGGGTTACTGTTTAGACGATTCCATGAGTCTCGTCCATTGTTTGAGGAAGAGTTTCCTGTTGTACACGTCGGATTTCTTTTCTTTTTATTAATACCAATAAAATATGGCTACGGATCAGACTGATGGGGATCTTCCGTACGTACGTATTTTATGATTTTATTAATATTAAATACACCGCCATATTTATAAACGTAATGATTTAAAAATAAATTATTATTTTTAAAATAACGGAAAAATATGAATTATGATTTTAATGAATTAAAAAAAAATATAATAAGAAAAAAATAAAAAATAAATTACGATTACAAACAATTAAAAAGATTCCAATGAAAAAGAAACCAAAAAATAATCATGACTTGTGAACATAATTAAAAATTACAAAAAATCGAAAAGATTTAATAAATTAAAAAATATATAACTCATTATTTTAATCATAATTTATTTTTTGTTATAACGCATATATTACATACATTAAGGGGTTCCTTGCGTTATAATTTTTTAAAAATTGTTTAACAGTCATTTAATTCGAAGTACTAAAAAAAAATGTATCTCCCGAATAAAAAAAAACCACCAGTGTGTTTGTCGACTTGAAGAGTGGAAACCTACACCAGAAGCGATGGAGGCTCTTCCATTAATCTTATGCATTGTCGAACGAGAGAACGGAGGGTCCTCCTCCTTCGTCAAGGCAGCCCTGTGTATGAGCTATGTTTTCCTGCTCTTAACGATCGTGCGAGAGAGCTCGATGTGCACAGCTCTGTACGAGGGTACACGCATATTTATATGTATGGATGATAGGTAGCCACCGTAAACTCTGCAATCCTATATTACATCATGTATATTGTGAGAATATATAGGGAATGTGGACAGAGTACTATGAGCAGTGGGAGACCTCTCGGTTACGGATACTCCCCGTACTAACACAAATTATAATTATTCTTTATCACAATATATTATATTTATTATAATTATCACATTTCAACCAATAATAATTATTATAATAAAATTATTATTAATTATTCTTTCACAAACCCATATATAATAAAATAAATTGTAGCTGTACAGACTTTTTTTAAAAAAATTTATTTAAAAAATACAACTAATAAAAATCGTTAATGATAATTAAATATAAAATAATACTAGCTGGACATAGTTTTTTTGTACATTTATTTTTAAACATATAACGAATAATAATTCATAATAATAATGGAACAAAGTATTATAATAATTGAACATAGATATTTTATAAATTTATTTCTCAAATATAACTGACAATATTTTGTTATTGATACTATATGCAATTTGTTATTTAAAAAAGGCAAATGAAATACAAAAATATATTTTAAAACATAATGATCGTGACCGATAAATAATAAATTAATTAATAATTTGAATAGCTTGATACCAGTAAGAACAAAAATAATAATTACTATTATTATCAATAATAAATTTAATACAATCGTTGTCGATCGTATTACTCTAATAATAATCCATGCAACAACAGCAACAACAACAGTAAATATTAGGTTATGAATTAATCAATCAATATTCAAGATATTTAACATTAATATTTATACTTACTCGTTACCAGCTAGATTTATTACTCGTTATCGTTATTATTATTATTATATTCCGGGAGATACATATCAGAATTTGCGACGGGATGGAAATCTTCATTTTATTTTATTTCCTCCCTCCCTCCGCCTCTCGACTCCCTCCCCGCGTATTTTTTATCCCGTTCCCCGTGGGTGTCCACTTCTTTCTCTCAATTCGATTTTGTTTTTGTTTATTGATTTTTTCTCATTTTACAACTTTTCTGAATGTTTTTTTTAATCGACTCAAGATTTTCTAAGTGCGCGATTGGCGGAGGGGGGGTGGGGGTCGGGGTAAATAGGAACGGGCGCGCGCATGCGTGAGTGCATCTTTATTGTACATCGGTATTTTATTTATCTCAGGCAATCGGCAGGCCTTATCGTATTTTCTCTCTCACCCGTGGGCCCTTCGAGTCAACCGTCTACGAGTTTCTATGATTTATGCCGAATCCAATCGCGATTCAAGATTTACGAGGACACTGCCTCGCCGAGGCTCTCTCCCTCGATGCGCACACATGTCTTCCCCCCCCCCTCCCCTCTTTTTTTCATTTCAAACTGTTTTATTTGTTAATACGTGTGTCTTGGACTTTATACGGGGTGTCCCCTTCTCTCATGTGGTAACATCGAGAACACGATTCGGAAGCTGGAATATCAAGTTTTTCATTCATGAAATAATAATTAATTTTTGTTCATCAAACTAATTTTCATTTTTAATACATATTTATTTGTTGAAATTCATTTTTTATTCATTGAATTAATTTTTATTTTTTTTTATAATCGTTTTTTAAAAATGAATATCTATTAATTTCGATTTTTCTAATTTTATATCAATATTAATAGGGAATAAAATAAATTTTTGTAAATATGGGTTTAAATAGAATATTATTTATTAAAAAATATTTGGTCTTAATTAATCTTACGAAGAGTGTTAATTAAAGAATTGTTATTCTCATAATGATTATCATTTTATCCAATAATTCGATATATTGAATATCAATTAAAATACTTTAACTTTACTCAAGTTAATTAAAATAATTTAAAATCAAAATAATTGGAAAATCATGAATTATATTTAATTTCATGTTAATTGGTGAATAATTATTTTTTATTTTCATGGTATTGTAAAATAAGTTTGGTGAAAAATCATTGATGCATTTTTCCGTGACAATTCGAAGAAAATATCACGGTTAAAAAAACAGTTTTAACAAATTCAGAAAAATCAAATCAACAAAACAATTTAAAAAATTAATCAATTTTAAAAATGAAGACAGTTTTTAAAAAAATCGTGGTGACACCCCGTATATACGTATCAAAGTCCAAGAGTCTCGCATGATCTGTCATATCACGGATATACCTACTGGAGAACTCTCGCTGCAGGTTTGTCGAGCGAATTCGCTACGGGACGTCCGGTCTCTGTCCATGCAATGAGAAAGCGTAAGTAAGGACGATAAGGATGAAGAAAAAAAAGTGGAACAGGAAAAATGTTTTAGCGCTTTCCAGAAAGTCCAGGAAACTTTCCAGTACCATCTCCTTAAAATTTTTCTCGATTTACTTTATTTCTGACTTTTGTTTGGGATCGTTTGAGAATTTTCCGCACTTTTCTGAAATTCGAATGAAACTTCGAAAATCCAAAGCCTATATATATATGTAACTTTTGAAAATAAATATATTTTCACAAATACGTATGTTTTAAAGTAAAATATAAAATTTTTTAAAATATTATCTATAATTATTTTCTCCCTAAATATTTTTTTTCGTTTCACACAAAGTTTCTAAAATCTCTCGAAGTGATCTGTAAAAATGTGTAAATAAAAATAGTGGTAATTATGAATCATTTCGAATTTGACCTTGAAATGATCTTGACGATGAGACAGAAGGTCAAATTCTCATTGTCAACTTTTTCCCCTTTTCATAACGGACAACTATCATCTAAACATTTTTTGTATTTCTTTCGTATTTTTCAAGATACAAACTTGCAACTCTCGAGGCGGGACACCCTGTATATATTTTCCTCCTCATTTCGTTTTTTTCCTCGATCGTTTCGCTGACAATTTTTTCTCCGCGTGTTCGTCGCCGGTTATTTTCACTTCGACACTTTCCGCCCTTCCGGTGTCCGATGGCGGACGCTTTTCTTTTTTTACTTCCGGTTTTCCACGGGACAGATCGGTCGCCGCCAAACAAACGGCCGATCGCATAAAAGCTTCTCGCGTATAATCGAGCGAGGAACGGTCACCGATCGTTAATGGCGAAACGCCGATCGTGTCCTGCCGATCACGATCGGCAGAATTTTTCGTCTCGACCGCGCACGCGTACTCGACACTATCCTCGTTTTTCATCACGAATCGATGGTGATCCAGAGCGAATGAGGCGATTACGTGCCTGCGAGAAAGTTGGTTTTTTTTTTTTCATTTGAATATAGAATTTTGTTTTAATTTTAGTTTAGTAATTAAAAATAATTGATTTAGTATTTCTTTTCAATTTAGAAATTTTCATATTTGTTGTTCGTAATTTTGTTAAATTCAGTCATTTAAAAAAATGTTATTTATAGGTTTGAAATTTTTTTATTCTTTTATTTAAATTGAATATTTTTAAAAATTTCATTTTACTAATTTTTTAAATAACAATTTATTTATTTCTTATATTAATGACTTCGATTTTACATTTTTATTAATTATTTCATTTTATTTTAATCACCTACTATTTAAATTTTATTTCCTTCTTTTTTATATTATAATTACTTACTTTTTAATTTCAAATAATACAAAAAATGTTAATACTTAATTCTTTTACCATTTAAATTGATGGCTTTTTAACATTTTAAATTAATTATTTTTATTAATTTATTATTTCGATGGACAAATTTTCAAAGCGAAACAAATTGATTTTTTATTCCGCCATCTGATCAATTTCTTTTCCGAGCACAGCTGAGTTTGTTTACTATCGATTTTATTATTAAAAAAAAATGTCTTTACTGAAATTTTTCACAGCGAACGGAGCTAATAGAAAAATGTTCAACCCGAATAAAAAAGGGTGATTTTAATTGAAAAATTTATCTCGACGAAAGATCAACCTCTATCGACAAATACGTGAAATTATAATATAATCATACCTTCCAAGATCAACCAAAACGATTGCGAGACTCATTTGCCCCGCAGGATTTCCGCCGGGATCGATAAGATTAAAATCGCCGCTCAGTTCGAACGGACTTGATTTCTGGATAGCTTGCGAAACCTGCGATACAATGGAGAATTTAATATCTCGAAGTTGTGAATACATTTTCAAAATTCCTTAAAAAAATCTGTCAGGATCTGAAATCGTATTTAAATTTTATTATAATTTCCCCTAGGCAAGTCCTATTGATCGAATATCCCCCAGGAAATCGCCATACATTTGAAACTCCGTATGGAATTTCCAAAGCTTCAAAATACGCTAAAAAATGTCTAATGAATCAAAAAAAAAATCGTACAAGTTTCCTAAGAATATCGCCATTGTTTAAATATTCACCAGAAAACCTCTATTAATGTGAAATTCATCAGGGTATTTCCAGAGCTTTAAAATCGTTTAAACAATACAAGTTTTGCCAAGAAAATTCCCATTGCTTTAATAATTCCCAAAAAGCCTCTATAAACTAAAAGTTCCCTAGGTAACTTTCATAACATCGTAAAATTTAAAAAAACCGTAAATTTTCGAAAAATCCTTTAAAAATTCCTACTCCTTCATCCAAAAAAATTCCACTAAGTTCAAAATCACAAAAAAAAATCTTAAATTATAAAATTTATAGATTTTTCTGACTTTTTCAGTTCACTTGATTTACCGAATCACAGACGCATCCTGAAAACGGCAGGACTCCGTGACAAACCGGAAATGTTTCGTCAGCTCGATAAACACCGATTTTCAATGGTCTCCTCTTGAGTCCATCAACAATTCTCGACCATTCGGCGACAAAGTGACAAGTTCGAGCTGCCCATTCCTCCAAGTGTTTTTTACAGTTAACCTCACAATATTCAAGAAGGGATTCGTTGATGCCGATGATCAAGCTGGGGATACCGATCAAATCGAGTTTCACGTGAAAATCGATATTTCCATCAGCATCCTCGATTATTCGATCATCAAGGTTGATTCTGAGTACGGTTGCTCGTAGAAAAAAAATGCGAGACATTTTCAGCTCCTTTTCATCTTCTTTTGACTCTCAGGCCAAAAAAAAGGATTTTAGGGTTTTTTTTGGGTTAGGGAAAATCCGAGCAGATCCAAGAAGATCCAAGATCTGACATTTGGGCTTCACCTGTTTTACACTTTGAAAGAAGTCAGCTAATACTCGAAGTTCCAGGATTGACATAACCTTCCAAATATAAAAAATCCCTAAAAATCTCCACAGATAAGAATTCTTTTAGGGATTTTTTATTTCTAGTGGCTTTAAATTCGTAAAATGGTAATATTCCTTGGTAAAATTTGTACAGTAAATCTCTAGCCACGTAAAACCTCCTAGAAATCACAATTATCGAAAAATTAATTAGGACATCCATATATCTGCAAGAAATTCTCTGGTAAATTCCTATATCAGCAAAAAATTCTCTATAAAATTCCTATGTTCATAAAAAATACCCTGTGAGATTAAAATTTCCTAGAAATTCGTTGACAACTCTCCTGTCGATTTCCAAGCATCAAGCCACCCCAAATCCCTTTCACCCTAAGTATCTCTAACATTTTGAATGGGTACTATCTGCGACATGGAAAAAAATAAAACGGAGCATTGATTTTTTTTTCTCCGTTAACGAGCTGATCGAACCAAGCTGAATCGATAAACGAAAAAAATGGCCGTTTTGTTCCAATTATTGTCCCACCGACGATTACGTTGCAAAGAACCAATTATGGTAATTACGATGGTTGGCGAAGGGAACTCTGCAATGAGATTCGACGTTATCACTTTGTTCTGATAAGCCACAAATAGAGATTGACCGAGGAAGGAAAGATGTAGAGGAGGAAGAGGAGGATGGGGAGAGGGGAACGAGGGGATTTGAGATCGTTCCTCGATATCCAGTTGGCAAAGTGATCGAATATCTATCCCGGTCTGAACTAGGAGCGAACGATTTCACCACGACGATATTTCACTCGACGATCTCCGTGTAACTATATTTTATAAAATAAACGAGGCGTAGGGGCAAACCGAGGTGGAGATAGAGCACGAAATTACGAACGGAGTTGAAAAAACATTAAGGTGCACAATTTTAATCCGGCTTGATAAAGCGAACGCGGGATTAACGTGAAAGAGAGAGGAGAGAGAGGAGAGAGAAGAGACAGATGATGATGATGATGTTTTATTGTGGACAACTCATAACTTAAAATAAACTTAAAAATTGATTTAAAAATCAAGTGAAAACTAAAAAGTAAATATACTGATGTAATTTGAAGAATAATAAGAAAACAGAAATAGAGTTGCAAGAAACTAATAGAATACATAATTGATCAGAAATGAATTTTTTTTGATTCATTTATGATAAATTAATATGTAGAAACTAATTTTTGATCAATTAATTTTTAATTAAAAAAATAACAGTCATCACAAACTCAAAAAATAAATAATAAGCACAAGGAAAAAAATTAACAAAAAGGTAAAGAAAATGCCCTCTTACGTTCCTGATATCTCACAATCTCCGAGAGAGAGAGAGAGAGAGAGAGACCCAAGAATTAAAGCAATTTAAATAAGATCGCTCGGCGATCACGGTTGAATTAATTTTTTGCTATCTCATTGGCATCATGGAACGAGAGGATATTGCACGTGGTCGCCTAATACACTCGGCCTGGTTTTCCTATCGCGGAATAGCGCGGAGGGCCGTTATAAAAATAGTGGATAATCGAACCTCCCCCCACTCCCCGATCGCAACCACCTGCGGGTCATCGGTGGCTGGGCTATGGAAAAACGGTCAGTGAAATCAACAAAACAACAGTTGAAGTTCCAGCAAGTTGCTGGAGGCCACTATCATTCACCCTCCGATCCATTTTCGAAAATTTATCGTGTATCTACGAAATAGTCGATTTTTTATATATAGACCTGATGGAGTGACTGAGACACCGACTATTCGTGAAATCTTGCAATTCATTCACATTTTATTTGTTATAATATTTCATTAAAAAAAGATTGATAATCATTAATTAAAATTAAATAAGTTATTATTAAATTTAATAAATCCGATCTAGTTTTAAATATATTTATTACGTTAGTAGTTTTAATATGTCTAGAATTGATAAAATTATTAATTTTATTTAATTCAATTTATTACATTTGATGAAATTAATATTTTAATAAAGAAAAATATCATGAAAAATGAATGAATGGTTATAAATTAATTATAAACCATTATGAATTAATAATGACTAATAATTAGTAGTTAAATAAAATTAATTTAAATTACCAGCTAAATTTAAATAGATTAAATTCATGATTTAATAGAAAAAAATGAATGAAGATTCAATAAATAGTTAAAAATTAATTACGAATAATGGTGAAATAAGAAATATAAAAAATTAGTAACGATAAAACTCGCAAAAGATCATCGAAACGAGAGGCTGAGGAGATTATGTTTTTTTTTTAGAGGTCACTCATTTACATTTTCAGTCAATTAAAAGAAAATATCGTATCGAGAAAAACGTGTTTAATGCAGACGTCGTAAAGGTCAGGTATCGGACACCTCAGAATGGTCATGCCCACAGGTGGGAATCTCTCGAAGCTTTGAATCTTCCCATAAGAGTTTATCGAATCCTGGGCAAAGGAAAATCCGGGCAAATGACCGGACTGATAACGGGCGGATATCACAAGGCGTAACTTGTCGAAAGTTTAACTGTACCGATAGCACTTTGGTCGGTGCAAAGTGAGCCTCGCCTTTAACACGCGGCTAAGATACACCTCTGCTCTTCTCTCTCTCTCTCTCTCTCTTTCTCTCTCTACGGTCCACGTAATAAAATAAGCGCGAGAGGCCGCTATCCGCGCCTTCATCCTCGTTATCTATCGCGCATCGCTCTAAATGGTATTTCATACATAGCAGTAACGGACGATAGTCCGAGAGAGACCCGCTAGAATTCCGTGCCGTTGATGATGCGGAGAGGCAGGCCGCGGACTAACACACGTACAGATATCACCAACACCTATTTAGGCAACCCACCTTCAATGGAATCATGTCGAAATATCTTCATACCCGAATGGATGGGAATGGATCAACGTCGAACGAAAAATTACCATTCAATAAAAAATCGACGTTTAAATAAATAAAATTTATATTTAATATGCATTGAATATAAAATTTGATATATTATATATTAGTATTTTAACAAAAGAGAAGCTTTGTTTGTTTGCAAATTTATTAAAATATTTTTTTTTTTATGAATATTCATTTTGTTCATTCCAGCAAACTTCATTTCGAAGAAAAGAAGGATATTTACAAATAATTCACGTTTTGTTAGATTTTTGGTTAAAAAAAGGTAAATATGAAATAACAGACATTTCGAGAAAATGAATGTTTCAAAAAGTGTTTGTTTGGGTGTGTTTTCGAAATAAAGAAACAAATAGGTAAAAAAATGGCAAAAAGTTCAAGTTGAATGAATGAATTTTTATTTCTAATAAGGAAAAGTTGTGTTGGCCTCTGCCTAGCCTCAATATCTTAAATTCGTGCTTGCGCATCTGCGGATTAAAAAAAAAATGCATACATCCATATTGTATATTACAAACGAATTGCAGGCGGTGGAGACCCCCCTTTGGGATGTTCCAGCACGATCGGAGAATCTTTCGTATCGCGAGAATGAGAAAGCTCTCTCTACGTATACCCGCGGGAGAGTCTAAAAATGAGAAATAAGAAATAGGAGGGAAGTACGAGAAAGAGAGAGAGAGAGAGGGTGAAAAATAATAACAGAGAAAGAGAGAGGGAGAGAAGGAAGAATGAAAAAAGTAAAAGGTTGAGATGAAGCGAGAGGCGCAAAATGTGCTCTCCTGGACCGCGGCAGCCACGGCAGCACAACGATTAGATATTCTTAATCGAGCCGACTTAACCGACGATAACGATTCCCGATAAACTACCGGCGAACGCACTATAATTTCTGCATTCTGCAATCAAGACTCTCTGTCTTTCTCTCTCTCACTCCCTCTCCCTCTCATTCGCTCTCTCTGTCTCTCTCCCTTTTCTCGCTTGCTCCCTTTCTCTCTCTCTCTCCCTCTCTATTTTTTTTTCCTCTCCCTTTAATAACTCTTTTTCGCTCTCGCTCTCTTCATTTTTTCTCTCTCTCTCTCTCTCTCTACGCCGCTCTCCCTCCCCCTCTCGCCCTTTTTTCTCTTTCTTTCTCTCTCCCTCTTTTCGTTTTTCTTTCTCTGACTCACTCTTCCTCCCTTTTTTCCCTCTTTCCCATTTCTCTCTCTCTCTCTCTCTCACACACCCTTTAATAACTCTTTCTACCTTTCTCAAACCCAATGATAGGGATCATCGAGTTTCGCGACTGCACCGAGATTGCACCAGCAGCCTCTCCCTCTCTCTCCCTCCCTCGTCCTCTCACGAATCTCGAAACGATCTTAATGCCCGATTCGCGTACGATCAATTAGTATGTATGTGTACAATATCTGGCACTATGCCTATATTGTGTATTCATCGTTATGCATCCTATTCGCTATCCCCTCCGCCTCCTCCTCTACTCCTCAATTCCACTATCGCGTTCTTCCTCTTTCTCACCCTTTTTTCCTCGTTCCCTCGAGGTCCTGAAATTCTTCCCATGGATATATCATCCCTGTGGGCGAAATTTCCAATCCGTGAGAAACATCTTTAAAACTCCATCGCAAATAAGTCGTTCTTTGTTTTTCCTCGGTCGAGAAATGCACTTCAAGCAAAAAAAAAATATATATATATATATTTATATATCATTTTTTTCCAATTATCTATTTCTATATTAATTTCTACTTTTTTTATTATTAATTCCAGTATTATCATGTTTGAGTTGAAAAAAAATCATTTATTGCCATTTATCTATTTCTTCATTAATTTCTATATTTTTTTTTAATCATTTCAGTATGATAATGTTTCAGTTGATTCGATAGAATTAATGAAAATTAATGGACTCAATAAAATTCATGGAGTAAACGAAAATGAATTTTTTCCTGACGTATTTGGGTTCGACTTTAAAAATTTCATGATAATTATTTTAAAAAATAGTAAATGATCTTAACGTAATAAACATTTTTTTGGGTTCGTTACGATTTTTCAATAATTCCAGTATGAATAATTTTTTGGTTTACGTTGAAGCAAGGGCCTGAAAACTAAATATTGTTGAAAGTGATTTTATACGTCATTAGTCGAAGCCCTTAACACAATTTTTTTTTTCACCCCAATGTACATGATAAAAAAAGGTTAAATCTTGTCTACATCTCCTCGTCTGCCCTCGGAGTTTTTCCCTGGCTCTATCTTTCTTCGGGACGGTTGTTCCGTCTCCCTCGACGAGTTGATTTATAGAATGGCCGAAGGCGCCTCCGCGGTCGCGTTGCTCTCCTCCTGTTGCCTTGTTATCGGGGACGGCCTCGCGCGCTCGCGCGCCTCTTCGCAACTTTATTAACCGCCTGGACCCCGGGCTCTCGTGCGAAACGGAGAAACTACCGAGAAAGACACAAAGATCGGGTAGTTTGATGGAGCACTTCCTACATGGATAACTATTCTTCTGGCATAAAGATTTATCTTTTTTATCCTTTTTTATGTTACCCCCTCTCTCGATTTTCTCCGCGACATATACACTCGATCGTTCCTAATATCCTTTTATTTTCGTATCATTTTCTTTTTTCTCCTTCTCCTTTTCCAACCCGTTGAGGAACCTGTCGCGGTTTCCTCTTTTTCTCATTTGCGAGAAAAGCTCCCACGGAGCGAAAATTGTACGAACGGTAGGTCTGGACTCACGTGAGAACGAATAACAGCGAGGTAAGTGCACCGTGGAAAAAACAAAAAAACTAAAAATAAGAAACAGGACGTTCATGACAGCCTGTGACACGAAAAAAAAATTGATTTATTCATTTTTTTTCATTTACTCATGCATTTATTTATTTGATTATTTATTCATGAGTTTATTCTTTCATTCATTTAGTTTTTTATTTATTTACTCTTTTATACATTTATTTATTCAGGATTTATTTACTTATTTATTTATTTGTTTATCTACTTATTCATTTATTTACGTTTTTATTAATTAATTTCTTTATCTATTTATTTACTTATTTATTTATTCATTTGTAAATATAAATAAATAAACACGGATCAGGAAATCATCAAGGAAAGATAATCAGGAAGGTTTTTTGTTATCCTGTGAAAACACGGTGGCCTATTTGACGTTTTTCGCCTCATGTGTGAAAAACACCAAGAAAGAGAGAAACGGTGATAGAGAGGGAGGAGGAGAGAGAGAGATGGAGAGAATCGTATAGAAATAGGCCGCAGGAGGTAACATTAGCGTGCTAAGCGGATGCAGATGAAACAAATGGATTCGCTCGGTGACCGCCGTAAATTTACTCTATCGTTGACACGATCCCGAACACCCTCGCACGAACCCGCTACGACCCTCTTCTGGATTTCTCACTTTGTCTTCTTCCTCACTCAATCTCTCTCTTCCCCTCTCTCTCTCTCTCTCTCTCTCTCTCTCTCTCTTTCTCTTCTTCCCTCTTTCTTTCTCTCTCTCTCGCGCCATTCTACCTCAAGAAGTTCCACACGTGTACATATGACAGTCAACATACCAAAAGCCAGAGGTGAAACACATATTTATTTTCCTTTTCTACGAGCTCGACCGAACTCCGAATTTTCCCAAAAGTGCATACTGCACTTTTGGCAGAATTCATACAAAAACCCAAACAAATTTTGTTTTCGATTTTCATATTTTAGGAATTTATTTTTAGGGGAAATTTTTTACTGATTTTTCAGTTGGAATAATTTTTTGTTTTCTATTATTTTAATTAATTTAATTGAGTTAATAAATTGAAGATGCTATATTGAATTAAAATTCATTTTTGAAATATTGAAGAAAGTAAAATAATATTTCGTTTGTTTGATTTTACTTTTTTGTTACATATAATTAGCCTTAATTGATCTTTCGTCCAATTTTTCGTGTTGATTACGTTTTTAAATTCATTTTATATGGACAAGTGGTAAAGAAAAAAAACTCTCCCTGTCCCTGAAAAAAAAATTATTATTATTAAAATGATAAAAAGTGTATTCTAAAAATAATTTTTAAACGGATTCAGCCATATTAATTCGTGAGCAATGGTATACGAATGCCTGCCTGATATAAACCATTAAATTTTATTTAAACGATTGAATAAAATTATAGAAAATGTATTTTTAAAATAATAAAAATGATCATTTATAAATAAAATGATTGTTAACACGATGATGATGAAAATGTATGATAAAAATTACGGATTTAGCCATATTAATTCGGGAGCAACGGTATATGAATTTCCTTTCGCCATTTGATATTCAGCAGAGGTGAGGGCGTGCGAGAAACTAGGGCTTCCGGCGAGTGCATCAGCCTGTCCGATTGTGGGCAAAATGTCCCTGAGGCCTTTCTCTCTTCCTCGTTTATTCGTTGATCGTGTTTTCCCATTTTTAAAATCGCGGCCCATCCGGGATTTTGCCCGTATGGGCCGGTAGAATCTCCTTCTGTACAATAACGGGCTTTGAGAACGTTAAGCTGATCGCCCTGCGGTGTATTAATGTGGGCTACACTCAGCCGTAACATGCCAACACGCCACCTACTAACGTCGAGGAAACTGCCTCTTGTATCCGCACGCCTAGCTCTCTCGTTCTCTTCCTTCGTTATAATTGAACTTTTATGCGTTCAATCTTCATCAAAACGACGGGTTAAGGAATTGAGATCAAAATGGTGGACAACGAATCCTCGTCAAAATGTCCTCCAGTGAAGTCTCATAAAAATGGCGTTCAATAAATGCATATAAAAATGGCCACTTATCATCGAAATGTCTTGAAATGAACAAAAATGGCATCTGATGAATCAGAATGGTTTTTAATTAACCAAAATGATCATCACTGAACCAAAATGGTCTCCAATGAATTAAAATGGCTTTCAACGAATCAAAATGTCTTTCAACGGACCAAAATGATCTTTGATGAACCAAAATGGATTCCAATGAATTAAAATGGCTTCCAGCAAATCAAAATGGCTTTCAGCGAATCAAAATAACTTCCAATGGACCAAAATGGTCTCCAATGAATTAAAATGGCTTTCATCGAATCAAAATGAGTTTCAGTGAACAAAAATGGCTTCTATCAAACCAAGATAGCTTCCAACCAACCAAAATATCTTTATTCGAACCAAAATGTCTACCGTCCATTCCCCAACCTCATCGTCCATATCCATTGACTTTCCCCAAGCATCTGCTTCCTTACTCACCAACGTTCCCCAACCGTGCTCGTAAACAAATTTCGTTCCTCGGTTAGTCAGCCCGCGTTGTCCGCGTCGCCACGTTATCACGAAGGCATCTGGATAACTTAAGGAATGTCACATAGAGCGAAATTGGCGTTTCACCGTGAGTGCAAACGAGAACGTGGAAAGCAGCGAGGTAGGAAAGTCGAGGCGGCTTATAACCTCGAAATTATATTCCGCATCAGCGTGTTAAATGTAATAACACTCTTACCGGAGTGATTTGTGAACTCGATCCGGTTCTTTCGCGACGTAAAGATATCCTTCGTTAAATACACCATACGGGGCACGCAAGATCGCTGATCCACGCGAGTTCTGCCCTCGCCCTCAATGTCTCTCTCTCTCTCTCTTTCTCTCGTTTTCTCTCGTACTTGGTCTTGGTGTCCTCGTATTTATTATTCCATCCAATAGTACCTGTATATGCGTGTACGTATGACTTTTCTCGTACGAACTGTACGTTGCGTGGTAGCAATTAATAGCGCCTCTGTAATGCCCGGTTCGCATGCGAGCAGCCCCCTCTTTTGACAACCAAAAGGGCGTAACTGCTAACCACCGTTAATCGATAGTTAAGGCCTCCTTGCTTCGCGTCCGGGATTTTCTTGAGGCCCGACGAACCGCGGGAGTATCGACTGGTGGCCAATGGCTATCATAGATTCCTTCTTTTTTCTTCCCCTTCTTACCCCGATCGTCGATACCAACGGGCAAAAAAGACAGCCTTCCTTTCTGGGCACCTGATTACACGGATCTTTCAGTTTTTATTGAATACGTATTAATAGGCTGGGAGACGTCCTGGAAAATAAAACGATTGAGGGCAACGATCCTTGAAAAAACATTTGTTCGTACGATTTATTAAAAAAATTTTTTTGATTGATTAACAAAGTAGTACAGAAAGGTAATGTGGGTAAATTAGGTTAAGTATTATTTTTTTTTCAAAACGTGTAAAATAATAACTGGACAATTGAGTAAATGAATTAATTGCATAATTTATTAAACGGATAAATAAACAATCAAACGAGTAAATACACAAGAAAGCAAAAAAATGACTAATTCAATAAATAAAAAACTAAAAAAGTAAATAAATAAAAAATCAAATAAGTAAACAAATAAACATATCGGCTGGTACAAGATGAAACCTTACACCTCATAAAATCCATGTGTAATCCCGATTCTTACAATTAATAGCACGGACTGTTTGCTATGATAAAAATTTCGGTCGAGGGGTTCGGATCCAAAGACACCCGAGAAGCATAAGACGACGACGACAACGACGAGGAAGGAGAAGAAGATGTTGGGCTCCTGGCGCGCCTTCCGCCTCATCCCAGAGTTGCGCAGGTCCAGGTCCCCTCACCAGCAATTCATATATACGTATATACTTCCAATCCTCTGTATCGTCTTCCTACTCTCTCTCTCTCTCTCTCTTTCCCTCCTTTGGTCCCGGTACCTTTGCACTCTTGGTATCCCCTCGTGGGCCAGAAAGATACCATCTGTGATATCATACGCATTGTGCACGGTGAATGTGTAATCCGAAGCTGGGCGCTCGCAGAAGCATTTCTTTCGCTGGTCGTTCTCCTCCTCGCTAATGCCCCGAGTATATGGACGCATTGCTGGGGACTGTAGACATATTTCTGCCCCGTAAGGTCCACTCCTTGATCCTCCCGTTGCTCCTGTACTCTCCCTCTTTCTCTTTCTCCCTTTTCCAACATTTGCTTTTTTATTTTTCCTATCTCTCTCTCTCTCTCTCTCTCTCTCTCTCTCTCTCTCTCGCTCTATTTGCCATCTTTTCTTCATCCTTGTCCAATGGTGAATACCGGTGGGCGGTATACCGCTCCAGGCTCCAGGAAGCCGTTCAGACTCTCTCCTCGCAAACCCCACTGATTCGTAGTTCAATCTCTACAACATAAAAGAACCAGAGAGAACCAGAGAGCGAGAGAGAGAGGGAGAGAGGTCTCTCTTGATCTCTCTCTACCATTTGTTTTGCCCACCGAGACGATACCTAGGATTTCCATTTACTAGGGATCACCTGCTGATGACTAGAAAGCCCCATTACTCCTTGTGGGGTACCCTGATGACCATGGACAGAAATGACACTTTGAATCGCCTCACTGTATCTTCATTACCTAATGGAACCCCATGGAACCCCAACATCTGGGAACGTATACCTGATGCAGACTGTACAGCATCTGATGACCGGTAAGCTGATACCTGTCAAAATCTCGGGAACGTAATCAGGCTAATCTAGGAATGGAACGGGAACTGGTTAGACAATGAAGGTACGGTAAAGCTACTTGGGAAATGGCAAACTATCCAAGGTTTTCGGAAAATTGACGGACTTCCAAGCTACTCGGGATATAACAGGATGGACAAGCTACGTAGATAATCGGGGGTCTTTCAGCAGACTCAGAAAAAGACTGCGTGACTTAGCTGCGCAAGTAAGGACAAAATATTTGATCAAATGGCATTCAGTGGAATGGTAGATTATACGAGCTACTTAGAAATCGACAGGACACCGAAAGAACTTGGAAAATGGCGGAATTTTCAAGTTACTTCAAAAATTCCAGGGCCTCCAAGCTACTCGGGAAAGAACATCGAAGTTTCCATTTGATGCCGGATCATACAAGTTACCTAGAAAAAAATCACGTCCAATCCACCAAAGATGAAAGACCCAAATATTGGCCTCTATCAATGATAGATTAGCGAGAAAGCAAAGCTTGAGAAACGATTGAAAGAGGCTTGAAGATCTAGCCTAGCTGATCAAGAAAAGATCTAACAATCGGGCGATGATTGATCGGCGAGTCGGTAATCTCGGGTTTGCATTGCACCAGCCGGGTCGTTAAAATTAATCATGCCGATCGCTCCGGAGTTTTGCCCACTTTCCGCCCAGATGGCAGAAACGTGTAAGTGATACATGTAAACAGGCTTGGAATACCGTCCGTTACGTCTACACGAGCGTTACATCATACGCAGAGGTAGCTCATATAGACTTCCAGGATACTATTTACTTTACTGCAGGGGGCGGTTGGTTACCCGGGAGTTCGCGCAGGTGGCCGACTTGTCCGGCTCATTGTGACGTAAATCTCTCCCGCGTTAATCCACATGGGGTCTCTCTTTATCTATCTCTGTTTCTTTCTCTTTCACGAGCTAACCTCACATACACTCGGTTACACCTTGCTGATGCATAATACTTTTTTATCCATTGGGTTTGTACGCGAAGTCCACGCTCTTACTTCTTGCACAGTGCTATGAGGGAGAACGGACACACGCGATTTGCTGCGGTCCATTATCAATGTGTCTGGAACAGTGCGCCATAATCGTATCTACGTTGTAACGGTCCCTCGAACAACCTCCGTATCCATACCCCAACGAGAAGAGAAGCGTTTTATGTTCCAGGCCAAAAGCCAGCTTTGATGACGATTTCCATCGTTCTAATGATCCAGTGAGCCAATGGGATGCCATTGACTGCGCCAAAGATGAGAGATCCGGAACTGACTTGATGAGCCGATTGATCAACGATTGTTTGGGTTCTAAGTTGAGTATCAGTAGAGATGATTGCGCAATCCCTTCTAGGTAGACTTAGGTAGACTTCGTAGACTTCGTGGATCTGACAACTGATGACCTAGTTGGTACCATTTATCTTGGTTATTCTTCGTTAGCTTGGTAGACCTCTTGTATCAGATGGTACAAGTGATGACCTCAATCATGGTGTCATTGGGTCTTGGAGATTGTCCCATTTGGATGTTACTCGTTATTTTAATCAGTGAGGGTGGCATTCCAGTAATGACAGAAGACATTGTTTTCCCTGCACGTTCTCATTTAGGGATCAAGTTGTAGATCAATTATCAGCAAAACCTACAGAACCCAATCCAATATGAAAAATCCCTGTTACCTTCATCTTCCATCAAGAGAGTATAAAAAAGATTAGCTGGCATTCGACAACGCTCGCCGAATAATTGTTCCACCATCAAGCTCATTGTCCAACGTCAACGAACCTCGTGGAAAGTGTACGAGGGATTTAGGCAATAAATAACTTGGAAGAACGACAAGCGAGGACAAAAAAAATTTTTTTAATGTGTAGCCAATACGTTTTCATCGCGTACAAATAATAAATCATCGGGTACCTTTAATCAATAATGTATGGGGACGATCGAGTGTCATTTTTGTTTTCACGACGGAGTCAATCACTTCACCTGGTCGGTGGCTGATGTTTCCCGGCGTGGAAAACACTTCGGCTGCAAATACTCTGCCAACTATATACCTAGCAGCCAGGTGGCCCGTCATTGCGAAATGCTCGGTTACTTGCTTGGTGGAATTAATTAAATGGCAGTTTTATGGCGTTGCTACGGTGAATTGGAATAGCCGGAGCACCGCCCACGGTACTCCACCAGAGCTGGAGGCATTAGACACGTTCGTGCTCTCTGATCGTCCCGACTGCGTTCACATTCGACTCCCCGTGGTATCACGGAGATATCTTTTCAATCCTTTATGATAAACGGTCCTGAGGTTCATGAGGTTCATCATATCCCTCGTGATGATGCGCCATTGCGTATCTCACAAAGAAGACCCAACGTGATAGGTCGATGAGGACATCAGAAGAGGATCAACCGTTTGGCCATCATCGTTCTATCCAATCTGGATACCCAATCTCCAGCTGATCAAAGGTCCAATAAAAAGGGGCCAAGCTGGGTTGGTTCAAGGTGGAAATCATTAAGTCGAATGACGAAGCACATTCCGGGTGATCTGGACAACCGCTGGTAAAGCTGGAGCTGAGAGAATGAACTTTCGCTACAAACGGAGCAAAACAATGAGGAAGCGCAGAGCGTGACGAGGAAGAGACCATTGGCCTAGTCACTTCCTTCACGATTAATCGTTCATCTCAATTGCCAACCTGCCCAACTTTGGGGTAACCACGAACTAGATTGGGGATTGAATAATTCGATTGAAGCTGATCCTCTTTGGTCGAATAATTAATGATTCGAATCAATGAAACAGTTTTTTTTTTCGATTTTCTTTCCTAACGACTGGAAAATTCATTTCTGAAATCCTGCTGATCCATACTACTCAATAGAAGACTATTGGGATACAAAGCTGAACTAGAAATCGAAAAGAGGAGTTCGAGGACTCCAACAACTGCTGATGGTGAACGTCAGTGTTTCGAAGTCGAGGCGCGTCCAAACTCGTTCCAGCCGGAAGAGAAAGAAGGGTCGAGTTGGATAAGAAGAAGAAGGATGGAAGTGAAGCTTGGGAATGGGTATTAGGGTGTCCGAATGAATGGGCTAGCTGGAAGACAGATTTCCACAGTGGTCGAGTGGCAATTCGTTTCACCAACTAAAGTTGGTGCAATCGTTGGATGTTCACGAATGAAGGATAGCTCGTACTAGAGAGGGAGAGTGCTTCGAGATATAGTCGAAGAGAGCCACGTTAATCCCTCTTCCAGGACTTCCAAGGGAGTCTATTAATTGTCCAGTCGGAAGTGAAGACAGGAGTAAGGAAGGACCAACAAAGCAATGGACGTTTCTGTGCTCCACCCTAACTGGACGATTGCCTCGAGGAAAAGGACGCCAAAGATGGGGACAAGGAAGAGATGGTGAAGGACGTGTTGGCTGTAATGCATATCCAGATGGAGCCAGAAGAGACGCGAGAAATGAATAAAGAAAAGGCCACGGAAGGTTATGTACCTCGCACGCGCGGTACATAACCTGCAATGTTTAGGTTTGGGTTTGGATTTGGGCTTGATTGGGTTTGGGTTTGTTGTGTCTTAGTTTTGTGTGGGTTTTCTTTTGTCTGGGTTCGCGTTTGTTTGCGTTAGCGTTTGTTTGGGTTTGCCTATGTTTGGGTTTGCGTTTGATTGATTTTGCTTTTGTTTGCGTTTGCTTTTGTTTGGGTTTGGGTTCGGCACAAACTCCAACCGAGAGAAAAGAGAGGGAGTTAGATAGATAGCAACCAACGGAGAATAGAAGAGCAAAAACACATACGTACACACGAAGAGAGAGAGAAAGATGAGAGAGAGAGAAACTCCGGCGTGGCTAACGAACAGAGTCCCTGATACGGGATCTCCAATCCGCTGGAATGTTTCGTTTGCCATCGAGCATCGCATCTCCCATTAGCATTCGAGTATGCCCGGGAGGTTGGAGAGGGATGAACAGAGCCAAAGAGCTGGAGCAGAGGAGACGACTAAGGAGCGAAAACTTCGAGTCCGAGACGTCGAGAGAGAGAGAGAGAGAGAGAGAGAGAGAGAGTTAGTCGAGCCAATGGATAGTCTCTTGGATAACGGAAGAAAAGAGACTGTTCCTCACTATACAGAACTCCTTTTGCACTCTCTTCTCGATCTCCTGCAATTCCCCCGTCCCAGTTGACCGTTCACCGAGCTCACCTAGCCGTGCATCCACTTCTCCTCCTCCGGGCGTCTCGTGCACGAAGACACCAACACCGATCATCAATCCACAAATTTCTAACGGATAAATCATCGTCGAATCACCTAGAAATCCGTCCCTATTAAACCTCCAGGGTCCAACGGTCGACACCTTCAATTATCAGGTTGCCACATTTTCAGGTTAGGTCAATGATTCTTTTTGTTTTATATAGGTAGAATGAAATTATGATGATCCTAAGCTTTTTCGTGTTTATTACGAAATCGTAAAAGAACGCAAATGTAACCCTGAAACTTTTGGTTGATCAAACGTCAAACTTGGTCCAGCCATCTGCCAAATCATTGTATCATCACGAACCATCTGTGACCGTCATATTGGAAGAAGTAGGTGAATCGAAAGAGTCGCGCAGGTCAGTCAAAACCATTTTCGTGCTTGAAAGGCTATAGTGGAACTCTTCTGATCAGCTGATGATCATAGATTCCGAAAAATAATCTTCATATAACGACTAGTGCCGATTTTCAGTTTCTATCCATTCTTCGTTGCCTTTTTATCTGTTTCCATGATGCCTATTAGTCCAAAGAGTCCTAAATAGCCTTCCGGTTAATCAGAGAACTCTTCGGATCACCCAATGACCAAAGTTTTTCAAAAATCCGACCCAATACCAATAAAGTTTAACTTTCAATGAAGTTTCTATTTGAATGGAATTCTCAATTCCCTCTTTTCATCTTGAAGCCTGGTTGTCATCAGCTACCCAGAGATTTGTTCGATCCCGCTACCCCCTAGATTTCTGATTGAAGAGTGACGTTCGTTTGAGTATTGCGAATAGTTGTATGTCACCATCAGTCGGTTTGATAATCGAGGCTGCCAAGAGAAGAGGATCAAAGAGGGAATCTACCACCAATGAGAAGGTTTTCATCTTTGCTGATCGCCGGATATACTTGAATTCAGTTGATACCAGCTAAACGACAATGCTGGGAGGTATCAGCGATTCTTTCAAAGAGGATGAAGAAGAAGAAAAGGAGGAGGATGAGGAGGAGGAATAAGTGGCTTTCTTTGGCTGGCCAGGGCATCCCACCGCAGCCGGTCACGCTTACCCGCAGACTCGATGCTGACTTCAAGTGCAGGTTGCAATTCCCGTCTCTCCGTCTCTCTCTTTCTATTTCTCTCTTTCTCCGTTGCACTATTCCGCTGCACCGGCGATGCACCCGAAGGGCGTGGCAGATGCATTATGGATAGCCTGCCCCGAGTATTTACGGAGCTCATATCGACGCTATACATAGCTGTATACACGGCACCGTGTAGTAGGTATATGGTATATTATACAACTGGCGGCCGCAATGAAACGTGGACGCGCGACGGACCTCTGTAACATATTATGTTTTACGCTTTTCCTCCTCCTCTTCTTCTCCATCTTCTTCTTCTTCTTCTCCTTCCTGTTTCTCTTTTTATTGGGTCTCTGGTAGCCCAGGAGAGTGGACCGTCAACTGCGCAAAGAAGACCAATCGGAAATGTTGGAACAAAAAATCAGACCCAAACCATGTTCAACCAACTTCCAGTTGAGTCCGAGTTGTTTTGCAGACTGGAAGCATAAGGGTTTAGGTGATCCATGAATTGGTGCAAATTTCCCAATAGGGTATTCCTGAGCTCTGGACTTGCAACCACTAACTCGACCCACAGTTTAACCCGAACGAAAGTAAATCCAAAGTTTGAGGTTAAAAGGAATCTTTGGTTTCGAAGTTGACCATGTTCATCAAGAATGATAAATGATCGGTTGGGTATGAGAAAAAAATGAGAGGGCAGAAATAGCAGTTGCTTGAATCGGTGCTCCCGATCGTTTAGAGAGACGTGCAAACGAGGCATGCAAACTCCGGTTGGGCTCTTCCTTTCTCTTCTTCGTGAACGTCCTCCCTCTTCCTCGTTTTTCCACTCTTTCTCTCTTTCCCTTTCAGATGAATTAATCTAATGAAATTGGAGTATCGACGTTGAGGATTAATGATACGAGAAATCTGTCCCGACCGGGCACTCTCTTCCATGACACAGGCCTGTAATGTTCTCCAGCCGAGTTAAATGATTCGCTCCACCTGGAGGAACAAATACAGCGTTGTTCCGCAAGCGTCAAGTTGCTCGTAAATTATCCAAACGCGAGACGAGTGACGGTGCATGAAGATCGTCTGTAATTCATGATGGCGTTCGAAGGTCTTCGTGATACCGTTTCAGTGGTACTGGAGAATGAGATATTCGTGTGGGATCAAGATTCTGATGGAAGGAATTACTTCCAGTTATCTCTATCTCCGTTTTTTCGTTTATTCTATTTGTATTGAAAGGTGAACTACGACAAATCGCTTTGACAATTTACTCGACCGGTCACTTTTGATGATTTACACTTCTGACCTGAATACTTCGGGCTCGGTCGCGAATCCTTACTACCTCGTATTTCTCAGCCATCGAGAGCAGCCAGATAGAAGAGTAGAGAAGCGGGTCGACTTGATCAGCAGCCTCCTTCAACTTCTCGTCGAATTCCAGCTGCACCGTTTCGCCATCCCTTATTTCCGTTCTAACCCCGTTCAGGGCCTTCACCAACAAACTCGATGCGGATTTGTCTCGCATCAGGGCTATACCGAAACTCGACATTATCACCTCCATTATACCTAGATCCAGGTTTATCTGAAAGAGTTTTTTATCCTTTTGAATCAAGTGGGAATCAGGTTGGTCCTGGATCAGGAAATGGATTTGGCAGGTTATCAAAAGCTACTGCAAAATTGGGTAAAGCTTTGGGAGCATCTAGAGAACTGGATATGGTTGGGCTTGATTCAAGTCTGTTGCCAGATGAAACAAGTTGGAGTACAACTATGTCTTTTGATCGTCCATTTTTTCTAGATCTGTCCAGCTAGCTGCCGGGTTCGTCAGTTCATCAGGTAATCAAGATCTATTGGACTACTGGCTGGATATACTGAGGAGAAACTTGGCTTACCTTGTAGCTAACCGAATTGTTAAAATTGTTGAGTCTCTTGTGCATCTTAAGGGCAACGAGCATTTTCGAGTAAGCCTGAATCCTGGCAAAGTCGCCACTGACGGTGACGAAGTAATTGTCATAATCGAATTCAGAAGAGAGTGGACCAGATCCAGCCTCAAAGCTGAACCAGATTTGGGGTTCTCTTCTCCTCTTGCGATCGAGATCGTTCCTGATGACCTTGAGGCCAGGAAAAATGCCTGGGGTGTTGTAGATCATGAGTCTGAGGGTGTTTTTGAAGCGTTTGTGAATAGAGCCAATACGAGGATCCGTTAGAAACGGATCGAAGCCAAAAAGGCACATTTTACGACGAATCTGATGAACCTGAAGACCATGAAAATTTCCTGTAATCTAGGATCCCTTCCAGTGGCGTTTGATCAATAGATAATTGACCAAAAGAGGTTATCTCGTTCACTGACCTGATAGTAATTTTTCTTTGGACGTACAGCAGCAAGGCCATTATCGTCGAGGAATTTAATCGTCTCGAGATTAGGCTGAAGCGTGTCGTTCCTCGTCTGCGACTGGGCAGAGCAGTGATAAGTCTTCCCAACCGGATCCTCGTACTCGTTTATCTCCCATTGATCAAAGTCCTCGGCCATGTCGATCTGAAGACTCGCAGCGGTTACGGACACGTCCGCATAGTCCTCCGTGTCGCTCTCACCTCGATATCCTACACACGTAGGCATACGAAAAAGGAACAAACAAAAAAAAAACGTTTGTCGTGAGCATGGATTTTTATCTGCGCCGAGGGAGGGCCGGAGATAGAAAACTTGTGCGAGTAACGATAAATCATCTTTTCGATCGGGACGAAGACGATGACCGAATGGATAAATTGAATACAAGAGGAGGTCATGGTACATCAATTTCATGGAAGCGGTTCAACCATTTTCCAATTTTGTCAATAACGTGAAAGTCCCTAACGATCCGGCATTGATTAACTGGTCAGAATCATCCGAAGATCGTATGTTGGGTGCGGGTGACCCTGAGCTGACCTTGGCGGATCCTATGAAGCCCTCGAAGGATCAAGGCATTGTTCATCAATATTAGGAACATTGGGGTTTGTTTTTGGGTATCTGAGGGTTTGGCTTGGTTACAATCAAGCCAATTGGAAGCGTCGATATCCAAACTTGGTTGGAATCAAGCCAATAGCCGATTGTGCCAATTGGCTTGGGCAAGATCAAGGCAATAGCTGAATGTTCCAATTGGCTTGGGCAAAAAATAGCCACTTATTCTTTAGTAGTTTTGCGTAGATTAGGTGCAGATTTGGTCGTGAGTTGATTTTTATTAGTCATTGCCAACTACAAATATTTCTCGACGTCACATCACTCAGGTAAGTCAATTTGTACATCAGTTTTAGACAGGAAAAATTTTCGAAGATTCTGTATAGAAATAAAGTCGCGATTCTTTGGCTGTCGTTTTCTTTGGTATAGGGTACCCAAAGTAGAAACGATGGGTAATCAGGTATTCTTCCATCTTCATTCACGTTAATACCGATTTTTGTTCATTTTGTTTACTAAGATACATTGCCGATCCAATGTAGAACTGATCGACGATTTCTTGAACGACGTGAGCAATGATGCCGACCCAGCGATCCTTGAAGAAATGCTTGAAGTACTTTTCCGCGTTGTTACCGGCAATCGCTCCCTTCAACGTTTTCGCGGTGACGTTTATTTGACCGTTTCTGTGTTTGTTCATGTTGCCGATAATGTTCGATACCGCAGCGTCGATCCGTTTTGCCGCTATGTCGACCATCAGGAGTCCATGCTCGCCGAACGCGGTGAAGTAGTCTTTGTTTCCATCAGCTGATGACTGATAACGTGGTGATGGGGTTCGTTCTGGCTGATCGGATTGGTCCAACTCATCTGAAACTATGGTAAATGACAGATCGATGATTCCAGACCTAGGGCCTGATCAGACATCAACTAAACAAATTGGATTACTCAGCTATTGGCTCAATTCGGAACTGCCCAAGGCTCCGCAGTGCTCATTCGGCTCTTCAAGTTACAAAAGTCTTTCAACATTCACCTTCCAACTCTTCGAATCAAATAATCAAATCTTCATGGATTCTTGCCTGAACCGTCTTCACCAACGGTTCGGGAAAGTAGGAAAGACATGAAAAAGTGTTGAGGGAAAAACATCAAAGCGTTCTAGACGACATCAAACCCTTGATTGTTTCAGCATTCATCAATGGGATTCAACAAACCCCGATGAAGAGTCTTCCAATCCTAATACTAGTTGAAGTCATGATAAAGGGTCTTCGTGTTATGTAGGCCTCCTATCAGACCTAAAAGGATCTAGAAGACCCTTTATCAGATCTAGAAGAGCCTGGAAGTTCCTTAAACAGGCTGATCAACCAAAAAATGATCATACCATATGAAGGTCGTGGGCTTGTTCTGCTAATCCTGGTACGTCTGGTAGGTCTAGGTCGTCGGATAAAATGTCTTATGAAGCCCTCGCGAACCACTGTCTGATCAGAGAACCCTCGCTGCCTTTCAGATGGGAAGACTCTGAATCCGATGTTGTTGGGGTCCGGATTGTCGGTCGAGCTTTCGTCTGGAATCGAATGAATTTGGCTATTGGCGCTAATAAGGGCGCGTCAAGTTGGACTCTGGGTTTGCAAACGCCAGCTTTACACATTTACAATAATTGCACTCTGTCTTCATTCGGTGTGTCCATTCGACTGTCCCACTCAAAGTGTACTTGTGTGGTGTCCCTCTAAACTTCTGTTTGATCTTATTTCAATTTTTTTTGTACTTTCCGTGGTTATAGTGGAAGTCTCTTACCAGCATCGAGCGTGGAGTCCGCGTTGATCGAACCGAACGAGCAAGAAGCAAGAATAAGAAGACTCGCGGCACTGAGGCAAGCTATTATCGGTGAGCCCATTGTCTTGTCTACGGGATCGAACGACGATCGAAGGAACTGTCGCAAAGCGACTCTCGGCATCACCGCTTATAACGCGCCGTTAACAAGCGTAGAGGCTATTAAAGCCCTCGTAAAGTCTAGCTCGATGTCCCTCCTCATTCCCCCTCCCCCCCGGTACTCTCTCCACAATCCGCTTCTTCTCGCCCGCCTTCCCCGCCCTTACAAACGTGCCACGCAGCAGCGAATTCGACGCGGATAATCGCCGATGGAATAAGAGCCTCTCGAGATCGCTGAAGAAAGAATGGACCCCGAAGATTGCCGGTAGCGGAACGTCAATAACGGGTGGCCCAGTTATAACCGTCACACACTTCTCCGTACCTTTCAATCACGAGAAATATGATTAAACTTGGTCATGATTTTTTTTGTCGTTCCTCGTTGAACTTTTGTTTTTTTATTTTAGTGACAAGGTCACCGAAGATTATCGGAGTAATTATGGAATTCGTGAAAAATGGTGGAGATCATATAAAAAAATAATTGATGGCGTTGATCCAACACCAAGCTATCAAGAAATGGTCATAAAATAGGTTTTTCCCTTGATTTTAATTTTTTTAGGGATTTTCCCTAGCTTGGTAAATTTTTCTGATAGACATATCAGGTAGAGGAATTAACAATCCTCAATCATGTTTTTTTAAATTTCGTATATGTTGAGAAGTTCCCGAGTTATGGGAGAAAATGTGGAGATATACCGGGTGGCATGGATAAATAGTTACAAGCTTATATGTCAAAAAGTACGGATTTCAGTGAAAAATGTTTCCAACGAAAGTTGCATTGTTTCGAAAAAGGTAAAAGATAGCAATGAAAATTATGCCCGGGCAAGGTTGGATAAATGAGCATTTTTTAACTTATTAGGTCATCAGTTAATGAACTAAAAAATAGTTCTCGTCAGAATATCAAACTGAAAGAATTGTAGATACATGTATAATTGAAATATAAATAAAAAGTCGATGCCAAAGTTGTATTTTACAAACGGAAGATTTTTGACAATCAGCCTGAGTTTTGGTTATGCGTAAATTTGTGTTGTCACCTACACATCCGTAAATCCAGAACAGAAGACGACCCGGCTCAATTTAAACGAGAGACAAATAATTCTTAGATTGGTCGAGCTCTCAAATACAAATTATACGCTCACGATGGATAGATCAATATCGATATCTTCGAAGAACCGTTCGCGTACGTCAAATCAATTTAAATGGTGGCGCGAATTTATCGTGACGTGATGTTAGGACCTTACGGAATTGATGGCATTGCTGAAGATAGAACGTACAATTTTACTGAATTTTATCAATTTATTTGATGACTTTATTCATTCTGAGGTGATTTTTTTGAATCGTCATTATCATCGTTATCACAAATACAATAAGTATTATTATTCATTTTCATTTTCATAAAAATAAATGTTGATTGTAATTGAAATAAATATTGTTGTTGTTTTTATTTACATTATTATACAAACAAGTGTTTGAATTGGATTTAAACCGTCATCACGATTAACATTCAAGAACTATAATGCTCTGATTTTAGCGATTTCGTGGTAATCAGTCTCAACGAAATTTGGTGATTTTTCCTAGTGTAAAGATAATGAAAGGTTCGAGTGGGAGTCCCAGCAGGGTGAGACGTATAGGAGCCCAGAAGATCTCGTGCTCTCGAACAAGAGACTGAAAACCCAAGTCTCCTCGGAGAAAAGTTGCCACGCGTTAGTCAAGGCTCTTAGCCAGTTCCGTGGTTCGTGCCGGAATGTTACTATGTGGCTAGGCTGCCTAGGAAAGATGCATCCATCGCTGTTACGAGTTCCATTCTCTCTTCCTCTCTGTCTTTCTTACTCTTAGTATTTCTGGTGCTCGGATTGGAAAGGGAACACGAGAGGCGCGTGTGTACATTCAACACGCTAGGGGATTTTGCATCAGGATCGGGGAATTCGATCGGGACGCGAGAATAAGTGTTGCCCTCGTGGTGGATGTCCACGGTGAAACATCTCACGCCTCACGGCTACTTCTTCTCTTCACGCGAGGGGCCACTCTCGCGCCGGGGCACGAGTCCGTTCGAGCTTGATCCGAGAACGAACCTGGGGCGTACACACATTAGCGAGGAAATTATGGGTCAGAGGAAATTCTTCGCGGCATTCGAGACCGAGCGAGTGTCGCTGCCGCGTAACGTTGATCCAAGTATTAAGCCTTTAATGAGTAGACTTCCTTTGAATATTTATTTTTTCATAGCGATTTTTAATTTTTCGGGGGAATTTCCCTAGGGCAGGGAATTTCTCTGGTAGACGTATCATGTAGAGGAATAAACGCGCTTCAAATTACTTTTTTTAAATTTTCATGTACGTTGAATAGTTCCTAAGTTATTCGATAAAACGTAGGGATATACCGGGTGTCTCGGGTAAAGGGGTACAAGCTTATATCTCACGAAGCACGGATCTGAAAGAAAAATGTTTCGAACAAAAAGTGCTTCGTTTCAAAAGGGGAAAAAAGTAGCAATGCGCATTTCACCCAGGGTATAAACGAGAAGGTTCTGCGAAGGTCAGATTTGAAATTTGTAGATGTAAATATATATTTTTTATCGTATATTCTTATAACTGAGGTCGACAGCTTTTCAAAACACTCGAAATAAGTATTTCTTATTGAATTTTTTTCGGGAAGATTGAAATGATAGCGCGGATCGGTACCATTTGAGATGCAGAGCTGAAGGGACAAAAGACAACATTAAAAGATATATTACATTTTATATTTTAGATTTACAAAAAAAACTATGTTTTTGGTAATACATAAGATTCCAGCGTTCACGGAACTCTCATGATGGTATTTTTGAACGCAACTGTATCGAGCGCGCTTGCCAATTTTTTTTTGCCAATTCCATGTTGATCTTCTCCACGATTTCTCCCTCAATTAAACGTATGGTAAGATTGGTGTCCGCCCGGCGTTCATGTTTCAAGGTCATCGGATCGACTTTCCAAGACCTTTCAGAAACTTGGCGATTCCTGATGAGTTTCGTCTTCTGGTCTAATGATTGGTTCGGATCGTCATCCATCCCAGAATTCTGGTATTCGATCAAAGAATCCTCAACGAAGTAAACGAGATTCATGAAGAACGGATCATCGAAGTAGATAAGCTGAAGGCTCAATTCGTTTCTCTTCAATTCCGATTCTACGATAATAATCCCACGAATGTATCCACGCCAGCAATAATAGCCAACTATTTCGTACTCGTGAGTAAAAGGGGGACGTGATTGGGTGGATGAGGGAAGAGAATGATAAACGTTCCCCAACCTGTCGTATATATCTTCGATGTTCGACGAGCACCATTTGTCTATGAATTCTTCACCCGAAGAATGTCTGGAACCCTCATCAATTTTTCGTTGAATAATCGGTACGAGAAATATGGAGCGTTGATAACAATCCATAACGTCTTTCAGAAAATCGAATTCGACGGTTCTCCAAAGATGCACATTATTGGGTCCCTTGATTTGCGGGCCGTAAAGTGCCAAAGCTTTTATCACGAGTCTCGAAATCTTAAAAGAAAACACTTCCAGGCAGGTTTTCACTTTCTCACCAATAATCCATTTCTCACAAGTCCCATGGTCGCTGATCCCCCTCGGTTCATTGACACATCTGATATTAACAATACTCAAAGCTTTGATTTCCTTTTTAACACGACTGGGTAATTTGTCCCGATATCTTTCCACGTCTTTCGAGGTCCTCTTCTTGAGGATCCTCTCAACGACGTACATTAGATTGAGAGCCAATGGTTCGCCGCCGATAAACTCGTATTCTAGTGTCGCACCGTTCTTCAGTACAAGTGGTTCGAGGACCAGGAGATTGCCAAGGATTTTCTCCAAGCGGGTTGAATTGACGTTGGTCGGCGTCAATTTGCAGATGTCCAGAAGTCCAGGTTCCTCTTGCACGACGATACGGATACTCTCGTCGGTATCTCCGATCTCGGAATTCCTCCAAGCTCTCAATTTACCTCTTGCCCACTCGAGTTCTTTAACTTTCATCCAACGATTCATCAAGCCCCGTTTGAGATTATGGTAAACGATGAAGCTGACCCGATAGGAGATTCGTCCGGTTCTGGAGACACGCTCGAAATATTCGATCAGACGAGGAAAATTGTTGAGCAAGAAGATCTGTAAATCCGGTTCTGGATTGATGGCCAAACGTTGAAGACCCTCCGGGTGATAACCCCGATGATGAAATCCGGCTGATCGGCTGGAGTACTCAAGAGATTTCTTCAGGCAGCTGGCCAATGCAGGCTTCTGGATTTCAATAGCTCCGCTCGTAACCATCACCAGGTTCTTCAGCATCCTTCAGCGCGTTCTCCAGCCTAGAATCTAACTGGTCTCTGATGCAGGGTCCGAAGTATTCATAAAGAGCACGAAACGCCTAGCCACCAATCAAGAATTCCTTTCCGCACTGTGCCACTCTTTGGCAGTATATACCCGATGATCCCCCGTGGATTTTATTCACTGGAGTTTCGTTTGGCGATCTAGAACCTGTGGAGTACTTCACAGATTTATGATCGCTCCAGTCATTTCGATCTTGCGCCAACCCCGGGTGGCTCCAAACTCACCCATTCTTCGGAATGGACGGAGTTCATTATGTCCGGACCTGCCGAGGAAGCCTTCAATCCTCTGTCTAACTGCGGGGGCCAAATTGGCCTCCAAGCTGTCACCATCGTGCCATCGTTGAACACCAGTACTACGGAACTTTTTATCACAAGCATATCCGGATCAATTTGTGATCGAGGCGTTCTTTGTGCCCAACTTATAAGATTCCATTATGGGGTCGTCACAAATTTTGTTTACCTTCCAATCGCCTGGCGAAACTAATCGCTAAGAAAACCGTGTTGGTGAGAACAACTTGTTTTCGTTAACCACAATAGGCAGTCGTAAATCCTCGGTTCACGGTTAAATCGAAAAATCAACATCGCGTTTTCAGTCTAGATCTATTATCAATAGGTCTTACCGGTTACCATCAGCAGAAGTCCAAACAGGGGTACAGGCAAGTCCATCTTTGAGGTCCTGAAATCCAAAAGAATTATTATTAACACCCAATACTAATTAAATCTTCATTCTACTCTTAAATTTTCCAATTCGAGTTTTTATTGCAACCAAATAAAAACTCCAATTAGCGACCTATTCCAATCAGCTCTTCATACAGCCCCCAAACTTCCCCCTACCTAGATCTCCCTTCTTCTTCAATAATAATCTCCCCTCTTGAAAGGTTTTGAAGAACCCTTTTTGATGCAGGAATTTTTGGAACTGCTACTAGCAAGCCATCTAGACCACGCAATATATTATATACCTCAAATATATTTCAGATATCATTGAAAACAACACCCAGTCATTTTTGCGTTCATCAAAGAAGCCTAAAAGTATCTTCAGGTTTGATGGCTTTGATAGATGCATTTATGCAATTCGACAGCTGGTCCGAAATGCCTTCAGTTGAAAAGGGGTAACATTGGGAGGGCGATCGATAAGTTGGAAGGAGAACCGAGGGTTTCGATGGTCCCGAGATGACCAAGCGGTCGACAAATCGAGTATCGAAATCCCAGGAGAACAAGTTGACCGAAGAGGTCTTTCTTCACGCGGAGTTTCTTGGTATCGCCATTAGATGGCGCCACATTCCAGACCGCGAAGTTGATCGACTTGCCGACTGAGGTGTTGCGCAGAGTTGTTATCCAGCGGGCTGGACTGGGGGTCAGTATTTCGCGGCGGAGCTCAAGCGTGGCACCACTGATCGATGGTTTAACCGATCTAGCGGTCTAGGCTGAGAACCAGTTGGCAAAACGGATTCCTGATGGGTCTGGGTTGGACGAAACATCCGCAATGAAATATGTAGGGAAAGCCTACGGTTTGGCTAAACGACTGACTGGAATTCCGCAATCCAATTACCACCCAACTTGTTGGGACGTTCCCTTGGGACGCTTCGAGGAACACTTCTAAGCCTACTGCGGGTAATTAGTACCTAATTACCTGGTCTTGCTGTTTCTATATCTAGACTTGACCAGGCAATGCCTAGATTCCTTCTTTAGGATCCTAATTCTGAAGGAAATTCATCTACATCTGTAAATTGGGATCTGTGGGATTGGCAACTCTTCAGTATCGACATAAAATGGACTATTGGGTATTAGGTGAGTTTTACAACTGTTCTAGGTACCAGAAGGTTCATCAATCGTTTCTCAATGATCCAACGGGTGATTCCAGAGTGTCTGATCGACTTTTCTCGACTGTTCCACCTCATTTGACCCCATCTTCATATTCCCAGAGAAATTCTAGGAATATCTTGAAAACTGCCATCACCCCAATAGCCATTCTGGTTGATCGGTTTTCCACATCAGGCATATGGGCATCTGGAAAGTTGCTGGAAGGTTTTAAGCACCATAAGCCGCATCAATCATATCTGAAAGATCCAACAGGTGCTCCCAACCCATCGGGAAAGTCTTCCATCGTAGTTTACCTTCTTTCAAAGCCGTTTGGTTCACAGAGCCGCGATTTCTAAATGGTTTTGCGCCGAGTTTACTCGGCGACTAACGCTTTTACCACATTCTTACCAGATGCCGATGGATTCGGCTGCTCGCTGCACAGCTTTTAAGGCGCATAATGATTCCCCCCCTCTTTCTCCTCACGTTTGTACCTTCGTAGGTATGTTCCGGCGCAATGAACACGATATATATGGTATATGAGATTGTGTGCTCAGCGCCAATTACGTACGTGACGGGCATGCCCCGATGTCTTTCACGCTAATTATAATAGAATCGCTTAATCACTGCCTGATATCCACACGAGGAGCACAGGAGGGAAAAGAAGGGAGAGGCCGAGCGGTCGACGTTGAAGAGGTGAGTCTACCAGGAATATCGAGTTGGTGAGAAAGAGAGCGGGAGAGAGAGAGAGAGAGATATTGATTGATATTGTACGCCGTACTTAAACAATTCGAACCAAAAATCGTCATAACAGATATACAAATTTAATACAAACTAATAACAACAATAAATTATACAATAATGTGAAAACCGAATTAAATTATATGCAATTTAATTATAAATTATATATAGTCAAGATTATTAATGAATGAATGTTAATTAAGTAATTTAATTAAATAATGGTTAATAATAATGATAATATCAATAATAGTCACAATAACGGTGAGAATATGTTAGTAATTAATTATACGTACTTTAAATAATATAATCAGTAATCGATTAAGATAAATTAAGTACTCAATTAAATAATAATAATATCAAATCATAATAATACGGAAAATAGTTATTTTTTATCATTATTATTATTATTATAAAGTTAAAGAGTGAACAACAAATAATGAGAGTTAAAAAAGTACTGACTTAGGACTACAAGGGCTATAAATGGTAACAATGGCAGGAAACGTAAAGTACAATTAATAATACAAAATTTTAATATTCCAGGTAGTAACCAGATATAGTTAAAGAAATCGAAACGAGCCGAAAAGGGAAAAATAAAGAGAGAATTTGAGATTGAAAAATGGAAAATGAAAATGAAAAGGAAAGTCAATGATGAAATTTGAATAATTCAGATATATATATACATATATTTATTTACATTTATATTTATATATACATTGATAGATTGATAGTTTATTAATGGACTAGGATTAATTGAGCTCTGCCAGGGAGAGGGAGAGACAGAGAAAGAGTGACAGAGGAGGAGGGGGAAAGCGTCAAGTGACGTCGTCATCCGGGAGGTAGGAAGTGGGGAGAAGGGTGATCCTCGCGATCGAGCTAGAGGCCGTTCAACGGCCCCAAAGGACAGAACCATTACGCGGATTCAGGAGAGCCACGAGATATAGCCACTCGCTTCTTGGCTTCTTCTGTACTATACCTTCAACCATCTCTCGCGCCTCCATTGGCTTCCACAACATTTCTCCTCGTTCCCTCGATCAACATAAGCGCACACACTCGCCTTCGAGTGTTTAACAAATGTAACAAGTGGCAGCAGAGAGTAAGAGGTGACGAGCAAAAAAGAGGGTGAGAGGGAGGGGTGGGGAATTGCGAACGCTAGAAATCATGGGTGAAGGGCTAACTCTCCAAGACGAGAATACATCGATTCTCGCGCAGCGTGACTTTGGAATTTTACCTTTTTTCTTGGGCGAAAGGGAAGGGTGAGAGAATAACGAAGGGGAGGGGGCACTCGCTGATTCTCATTGTTTCAACTCTGCAAACGTTCTGGAACAATGGAACGGAAGCCTCGGTACGTACGAAGCCTTGGTAACGAGATTAACGGAATTCAAAAGGGTCCTTAAGGTCTTTTGGATTTTCGTACGCGGATGGGCTATCTGAATCGAGGATTTTTGAAATTTTTTGGTTGGTAAAGACGAAGGATATGAGTAGGTGGGTGGGTATATGATAATAAATATTTTTAGTTAATAGTTTTGCCCCAGCCCATCCGACGGATTTATCTTTCGAGCCTCGATTTTTATATTGCTTTTTTGGACAATGTTTATGAAGGAAATTAATATTTTTAAGTTTCAAGGTCACACAAGGGTGGTTAATATAACTTGTTTTTCAATATTTATTTGTTAATTTTTTTAATTGAATTTTTATTAATTTTTATTCGACAATTCTTAATTTTTGTCAATATTATAGATTGAGAGTCTAAAAAAAAACATCGTCCGTTTTTTGTTTAACATTAACCAGACAAAATCAGGACCCTCGTTTTATTAAAAAAAAATATTTCGCAACGTTTTCAATTTTTAATATTTGTCAATTAAATTTGCTACAGACGTTTTTAAATTTTTAATATCTTCCAATAAAAATTGTTTCCAAAGTTTTCTCATTTTTAGTAATTATAAATAAAATTCATTGAATTTACAAACCCAAACAACCTTTTTTGAAAATTGTGTAGAAATAAACGTACAAACGACTGTTAAATAATCATTATTATGCTTGAAAAATGTGAATTTTTCAAAAACATACATTTGTTTAAAATTTCACAAAATGTGATTATTTAAAACGGTTTTGATTTTTGGCCCCTTAAAAAAAAAGGGTTTCTCGATAGTCACCCGGTACATGCAAGGCTATAGACGGATAGCGGTCGCTCTTCGGTTTCTTTGGTGAAATAGATCGAGAGAAAGTGGCTCTCCGATTCGCTCGAATCACCGATACGGAGAGGCAATACAACGCGCGAGGAGATTTACGGGAGTACGTATGCGTGAGTGATGCGAACGAGAGAGGTCCATTATCCGTGTGGCCGGACGTATATATCTCGCTTTTAATACAAGAACGTTACAGAGGGCCGCTCACTTATCGGCGCGAGCTCGATATTCTCCCCAGGAACGCGAAAACGTGAGAATCCATTAAAGTTAACATGCAAAAACACACGTCTCGTTTCGGCCAGGCCACGTAAATTGGATACGATTATAATCCCCCTTAACCGAAAAAATCAGCAGAGAATTCAGAAGAACTTAATTTTTACGAAAATCCACATTTAATACACAATTATTTATAATATATTTTATCAAATAAATTTTTTACAATTTTTTTTAAATTTTAATAAAATAAATTGTTTACCACATTTTACAACATTTTTTACGAAATAATTTCTTTACAGAATGTTTAAAAACTTTGCATTTTTTCTATTTCGTTCTATGTTTTACAACTTTTAAAAAATAAAAGGTAACTTTCATTCGATTTAGCAATGAATATTGATTTACCATTTTAACATTGTCAAATCGAATGAACGTTATCTTTTAAATATAAAAAGTTGTCAAAAATAAAACAGTATAGAAACATATACAAAGTTTAAACAAGCTCTGTAAATATTTATTTGATAAAATATATCGTGGATAATCAAAAATTATTATAGATAAATAAATTAAAATGTATAATGATAAAAAAACTCTATTATTATATACTAAGCATATTATTATCATTTCTTCTAATATATTTGATGAATTATTATTATTGTAATTATTATCTCTATTTTTAAATTAATTTATAAATTTTGTTAAATTGTTAATCTAGGGTATAAACTATCAATAAATCGGTCCGTTCCCCTCGATGTAATCGAATCACGAGGCCCCGTGGATACACGTGTCGAAAGCCGGGCAAATCGCGAAGTTCTTTTTTTTTATATATTTTTATTCACGAACGAAACCACGACGAAAAACCACATCGAGAACGGTAAGACGAGAGGAGGAGGAAGATCGTCGGAAAAGGGCGGGGGTGGGGAACGCTGGCTCAGGGAGTGAAAAAAGAGATGGGATGAAGGAAAGAGGAAGGGGGAGGGGAGAAGGGGGGATTGAGAAGCGAAGGGGCCCTCGGACATGCAAACTTGCATCGAGTTACATCAACCGAGTCTTTGCTGAAAGCCGCGATGCACGCGATCCTCGCTCCAACCGGGAAGAACCGCGAGGAGGACTTTCATAATTAAAGTATACAGGCACACGGTGACTGACTTCGGGCTCCTATCGTCTCGAAGCGGGAAAACGAGATTGTTCAGATGAAAGGAGAGGATTAATCGTACATGGATTACGCTTCGTGAAATTCTTTCGAATTTTTGCCCTCGTCCCAATTTTACCGGTCACTCAAGTAGAGACGTGGATTTTTTTAGGGCTTACGTGAGAACACGAAAAAAAAATTGTTTTCGTAAATTTAGGGCAAGAGAAAAATGTTTTTCTTTGTTCTACGAATGTTATAAATAAATAATATACAATTTTATTAATATTTTCATTATATAAATGTTGTTTGGGTTTGTTTGGGTTTCATGTATAACAATAATGAATTACTTAAATTAAATGGTAGTCGTTGACAGTCTAAATTCAATAACAATATGTAATATTTACTTTGAACTATTTTTTTGTAATTAATTCGTTGGTGATAATGTACATATCGAATAATAATCAACAGTATTTTATTTTCGATATTGAATAATAACGTACAATCTTCCAAATGGTATAATAAACATTGATTGTCTAAGAAAAATAATAATAAATATTATTCACTTTTAAGTATTCTTTACAACGAAATGGTTGTTAAAATATTTCCATATTTAACAATAATAAATATTGTGTAATTTTTCTTGCCCAAATAATAAAAAATATAAAAATAATAAAATAGTTCTACGACTTTTCTTTTCTAGATGATAAATTAAATTAAATTAAATTAATTAAACAACTCAAATTAATTAAAGCTTCAAAATGAGCCCTTTCGACTGAATTTTTATTCTTACTCGATATGACTTAATTGAATTGAAATTACGTCTAGAAAAATCTCTTCCAAGTGAAAGATGGTTGTAAAGTCACCCTGTATATACGAGTATTGTCCAGAATGCTTAAAACGTATACGGCTCGAATGCACAATGTGCTATATCATAATAGACGTACACACGTTGAATCACGTGGATTTTCTTTGTTCTCCAATTCAGTCTCGATCCTCTCCCCAACGATTCGAGAGAGAGAGAAAGAGGGAGAGATCGAGAGAGAAAGAGAAAGAGAGCGAGAGAGAGGGAGTTCTTACGTATCGCGTACAGAGATAAGTAGCAACCGGGCTTCGAAAAACAACGAAATATACAGAGACGGTGAATTTCTCAATCCGGGATGAATAATAGTCCCAAGCTCGCGGTGTATCTCGACGAATATATATACCGCGATGCGCGGCTGTCTGAATCTCCGATCTCGATATCGCGCAATTGAAATGAGAGAATTACGACGCACCGGGTGCAATGTGATATTGGGAAATAAAATCGGGCCTCTCGATGAGCGTCAACCCGATGAAAATTCTCTCGACGTTGTGCAAACCGGAAGTGATCGAGTATTGTTATGGATTTCTCGTATCTTTTCCTCTCTCTCTACCTCCCCCCCATCCACCCTCTCGAATTTACAAATTCGATTCATATTTTGCAATCACTACCACCGAAAGAAAAAACTACATTTTATGTACTTATATTATTTTAAAAAAGCTTACTTTTGACGATAGATATAATAATAATTATCATTATTATTATTTGGAATAATTAATAATAATAATGATTATTATTATTATTATTTTGGATATTTAATGTCGTTTTTTTTTGTCCATTTCAATGTGTTTTTATTCCCTGAGCATGAATTTACCATTCATTTTCCCCATAACCTAATATTTCCATGAAAAAATACTGAAATATTTCTAAAAATAGGATTTTTTTTTCTGCGTTATAAAAAATCATTGAAAAAAGGAGAAATGGTGAAATCGATGACGAGAGGACAACGAAGGGAGAAAGCGAATCGAGGATGAAAAAACAACTTTGACGAAGTACCCTCGAACGAATTAATTATCGACGACGCGATCATCTCATATCGGCCATAGTATCGTCCTTTTTCACTGATGAAAAGTGAAAAAAAAAAAAAAAAAAACAAAGTGTCGTCTATCGTCCTCGCGACGGCATAACTTGCGAGAAAGTTTTCCTCGCCGTCGACGAGGACGACGACGTCGCGTCACTTGGCAAAGAGCGCACTGACGTGAACAGCCAACGAGCCCGGACGCATTCGAAACGGGACGAAAGAAAAAGAGTGAAATTACGTTCGCCCGCGCGAGAGTGCAAAACACGACGGAGCAATTATGCACCGATCGAAAATAAATGAATATGCATCGTCCGAGGTGAAGGGCAGGAAAAGATGGGCGAAGGTGGGGAGGATTGTACCGACACTTTTCTTATTTCGATGAATTAAATTTATAAACTAAAAAAAAAAACATTTTGTTCAACCGCTTAATTAATAAAATTCGATGATAAAGATTAATAAATTTAATTAAAGCTTCATTGAATTTTAATTAATTTAACATTGAATATATTTGTGTTATTGAATTTTTATTGATTCTCGGTTGAGTTTTTTTTTATTTATTGAATCAGTATTGAATTTTATTGAATTACTTCATTTTTGTATAAGTGAAAGGAAACACATTTTGTGTAACAGCTCAATGAATAAAATTTGATGATAAGGATAAATAAATTTAATTAGAGCTCGATTGAATTTGAATTTGAATTTCTGACGTTTTTTTTTTTCGTTTGTTTTCCATTTTTGAACTATTAAAAGGGTCTATTTGATCGGAAATTTTATGCTGACTACGAATATCATAAAATTTTAGTCGAAAGCATGGAACGAAGCAAAGAAAAACGTGTTTTAAAGTGTTTTTTACCATTTTTTCATAGAAATTTTGGGTTTTTGGGGAAATTAATAGCAGATTCGTGTTCAGAGGATCAAATTACATCGTAAAGGACCTATAAAAAAAATATTAAAAATCAAAAATTTTTTTCGATTTTTGGGCAAAATACATTTTTT
>JAPYZI010000448.1:0-55681 GCA_030523105.1 Ophioninae sp. A BG-2022a
ATGATTTTTCGATTTTTGGCAGAATTTCAAAGTTGGACCATCGATTTTTGCAAATTTTTCCATACATACCCCTTTGCTTCTTTTTTTGCGATTTTTCAACTGGTCTTTCCGGGAAAACTATACAAGATATCGATACGAATCCAACGCCATTATTTAAGTTAGGCAAAAACCTTTTCCAAACTCCCCTTATGAACCTCCATAGCGTAGGAAATGCTCGCTCCACGACCGTTTGAAATATCGTGATTTTCACAATTCCGGCAAAGTGGCCTTGGGAAGTCAAAAATTTTTTTTTTCTGTTTTTAAACTCTTAAGAGGGTCTAATTAATCGGTAATTTTCCGCTGATTACGAATATGCCCGAGTTTTTGCCGAAAGTACAAAATTAGACTGGGAAATTGCAAAAAACTTTTTTAGAATATTTTTTGGACATTTTTCCCTGGTGCAGCTTACGGTAGCAATTGTAGCGACGGAGGTTACAGATTAGCGCAGTGAACAAGTGACAAGTGCCAAGTCAAAAAGTGTATTGATTTTTCGGAAGGATGCAAGCGCAGTCGTTTAACGGATCGTTTAACTGAATTTTCTTGATGGTCGATAAGGTTTTCAGCTCTGGTGGTACATTTACGTGAAAACTTTCAAAAACCAATTTCTCCGCTATTACTTCATAAAAATAGATGAAACAAATTTCAAAAATAGGATATACAAATTGCCAATTATATTATTTAATAAAGTTTGATCAACGGGGCGAAAAATTTGTATTTTGTTTCTGTTTTTTTTTTTTCCAAAAACGAACAGAATTTTTCACTAGATTTGTTAAAATGACAATGAAAGTCGAGGTAAGATGGCCGTGCTGTTTCAGTGAATTTGGGATGGGAATAGAGGCTAATACGCTTCGGATGGATCAATCAAACCTCGTTGGTCATAAAAGCCAACGAAAACAAATATCGCGTTTCCCGTTTCAACATTGACGGCTTTAACGTTTAAAACGAGAGCTTTCACCGGGAAATATAAATCCGTATTGAATTATCACCTCCGTTTCGCATAATCGTAAACGCCTAGAGAACTGGCTGAGGGCGCATCGCAGTCAAGTGCCGGACGGCTTATCAATCACCATTTGGCCTGGGTATGTGACAGGCGCCGCCATTTTGGACGCGATCCAAGCGCCCCTCGTTTCTTATCTTTGGATACTGAGGTCGAGTCTGAGCTTTTCAGCGTTGCGAAATGACGCATCCGCATAAATTACGAGACCCAATTACCGTTCCGCGCCTCGCAGTCTCCGCTACCAAGAATCCCGCGCGAATGAACTATCGCGTTATGGAATTCCTTACGGCCGGCTGACCTCGCCTGCGACGATAGATCGTTATTGAACTTGAGATATTCCAGCAATCGTGGCTTTGTTTTCTTTTTTTTTTTCAACTCCTCGAAGCTCCGCTAACCGGAAGCGTTTGAGGTCACGCGTGGGGCTTCCAGGATATCTTGAGGGTGACCCGGATCCATTTGAAATATTCGAGGTCACTCGCGATCTTTGGATTCACTCGAGGCTCCGCGAGGTCACGAGTGAATCTGAAAAGCGAGCAAGGTTACTCGAGGTCCAGCGAGATCGTTTGATTATTCGCTGAGGTCGCTCAAAGATCGATAAGGTCACTGAGGCCTGAGGTCACTCAAAGATCGTTGAGGTCACTGAGGCCTGAGGTCGCTCAAAGATCGATAAGGTCACTGAGGCCTGAGGTCACTCAAAGATCGTTGAGGTCACTGAGGCCTGAGGTTACTCAAAGATCGTTAAGGTCACTGAGGCCTGAGGTCGCTCATAGATCGTTAAGGTCACTGAGGCCTGAGGTCACTCAAAGATCGTTAAGTGACACTCACTTGAGGTCATTCAAGGGCTGATGACGCAGCTCGGTACGCTCGGGTGCCAATGAGGTCTCTCGATCGTTATCCGAGGTCACTCAAGTCCGATTAAGGCCAATCGATTGTTCCCCGAGATCATCCAAGGACAAATAAGGTCAATCGTTCGTTCCCCGAGGTCGCTCAAGGTCGAATAAGGTCAATCGATTGTTCCCCGAGGTCGCTCAAGCTCGAATATGATCAATCGATTCTTCCCCGAGGTCACTCATATCCGAGTAAACTCAATCGATTCTTCTCTCCGGTAACACAAGTCCAAGGTCCTTGAATCGTTCTCCACGACCTCCGTAAGGTCGTCTGAACAAGGTCTGAACACTCGTGTTCGCTCGAGGTCAATCTAAAATCAGCCGAGTCACGCAGAATGACACTGAGGTCGATCGAGAGCCTTTCAAGCACATCAGAGACCTCATCCGTCACTTGAGGTCTCCTTATCCTCGTTTGAGGAAAATACGAATTATCGACGATTCATGTCGAATCCCCAGAGCCCTCAACAGCAAGACTGGGACAGCAGCACAGTTTGCTCGGCCCTCAAACACTTCGAGCGTCTCGTCGAAACAACGAGGATGACCTTGCTCGGCCCCGGATGCAGGGAAACCTTGACAACCGCTCTCGACACCGTGGTCGAACGGACGCAGGACTTTACGGACAGTGCCTACACGAGTCACGAACATCGGGAGAACATACTCTTGCTCTGCGATCGCGCCAAACTTGAACTCAATACTCTGCTGAGGGTCGGCAATATGGTGAGACCAACCATCGACCGGTAATAACCGATCATCGAAAATCGATCGAAATTTGACGTTGTTTTTTTTTTTTTGGCGAAATTTTAGCAGCAACAAAATTTTGAAGGAGGGGGAGGATCGCCCAGTTCTGAAATGGAACAAGCGGTTCTCGCTGTTCTCAGAGCTACCAGGGATCTTCGACAACAACTCAGCACCACCACTATGGAACAAGCCGGCGATCTTGGACAAGTCACCAAAGCTGGACAAGAATTAGTCTCCACCATTAGAAATCTCGCACTCACGAATGACGTCGATCGACTCCAGGAAAGCAGCGATCGGTTTCACGAATACATCGAGCACATACTCGAAGTAAGCTTCCCATTTTATTTTACTCCATTCATATCGAATATTCCGTTGAAACGACTCGGGATATTTTGAAGTTTCAGATATAAGGTGAAAGATTTTTTTTTTTTGAGAGAGAGAATACAAATTTATGTTTAAACGCGTTTTTCAAAATTCTGTAATTATGAGGAAAATGAGAAATACCTTTTGAAAATTCTTTTACACTAGTGGAAAATTGGAATACATATTTTTGATAAATTTCGAAATACGAGAAAATTCTTTGGAAGTATCAACAGCACGAGAAGAATTTTTTAAAATAAATACGAAAGAAAATCTTTTAAATTTTTAGATTTACGAGAAATAAATGTCTATAAAATTTAAAAATAAAAGGAATATTTCTAAACGTTCTAGGAAAGAGGACAATTATTTAGAATGTTTTAAAGTACGGATAAATTTAAAGTACGAGGAGAATTTTTTAAAATACATACGAAAGAAAAATTCTATAATATTTAGAAATACGAGAAGAAAGTTTCTATACAATCTAAAAGTAAGAGAAAAATTTGTGAAGGTTCTAAAAACGAGGAAAATTATTTAGAAAATTTTAGACTGCGGAAAAATCGTGACTTCAAAAAATCAGGAACGATTCTTTCTAAATTTCAAAAATACGAGAAAAATATTATAAAAATTCTAAAAATACATAACGATTCTTTCAACATTCTAAAAATACGGAAGGATTCATTTAACATTCTACAAGTAGGGGAAAATTGTTAAAAATTTCTAAAAATAATAAAAACAAAAAAAGATTTTGAAAATTAAAAAAATACAAGATCCTAAAAATAAGGTTCGATTTTTTTTCTCAATCCCTCTCGAGGTCTGTAAACTCTTGCGACACGTCGCGCTCTCGGAGTCACTGCAAGTATCGGCCAAATTTACGGAAATTAATTTGCGAATTTACGGGCCTCAAGTTGTTACGGCAGCGCACACATTGGCGAGGCATCCGACCAGCAAAATAGCCAAAGAAAATCTAGAAGGTGAAATCTCAAAAATACAATTCAACGAAAAAAAAAGTCTCAGCAATCGTGATCGAGCATCATCTCGAATCGTTTTTTTTCTCCCCTCAGTATTCGCTGACATGTGGCAATGGCTCATGTCCGACGTGACGACAGTGGCAAAGGACGTTTTAGAATTGAGTCAAAATCGACCGGAAAAACAAGTCTACATGTCGTTACCACGACCAGGGGTGAGTTTTTCTTTTCATCCTTAATGAAATTGTTATTTAAAAAAAGGAGAAAGAAAAAAAGATATTTTGAAAAATGGAGAAGAAAAATCTTAAATCAAAAAATTTAGTGCCCAATTGAAAATTGTTAATTTCGTCTATTGTCAATTGAGACGTTTTTTATTTCATTATTACAAATGTATTCATTATTTAATATGATAATAAATAATAAATGTACAATTAATAAATTAACAATAAATAATATAATATAATGATTAATAATACCAATCATCGATTCATTATTAAATATAATAACGAATAATAAATATTTAATCAATAATAAAGAATATTATTTAATAATAAATAATACATATTTAACATAATAATAAGCAATAAATATTCTTAACAGCAATAAAAAATCTCTTTTAATAATATTGTAAAAAAAATTGACGAATCAAAAAAATTCGGAACTCCATTTTGCAGTTTCGAATTTGATTTAAAAATCACAAGTGTAATTTTCGAGTTCCGAATTTTGAATTAAAAGTGTCGAATAAAAATTTGGAATAGAAACTTCGAATCTTAATATCTCAAAGCTTAAATATTCCCATAAAAAAATTTTCAATTTCACGATTTCGATTTCCATAATTGTGAATGTAAAAAATGTCGAATAAAAATTCCCAATTTTTTATACAGAACGAATTGTCAATAAAAATTTTTGAATTCAACATTATTAATATTTTTTTGCGTTTTATTTAAATAAATTTTATCGTTTCCTTTTTCGTTCGTACGAATTCGTCCGTAATACGAAACGATCGATGTTCTTTTTTTTTTTGTTTTTTTTTCGTTTTTCACTCAGAAACACGGGACTACGAGCAAACCGTTGAAACCGGTGCGGCTGGACAGCGAGGAACAGGCGAAGATCGCGAAAGCCGGACTCGAGATGAAGCTGATAACGTCCGAGATGGACGCGGAAACGGAAAAGTGGCAGGAGAGCGGTTCGGCACTGGAGGAGAACAACGACATAGTGAAACGCGCAAAGAACATGTCTTCGATGGTATTTTCGATGTATCAATTCACGAGGGGGGAGGGGGCCCTAAAAACGACCCAAGATCTCTTCACTCAAGCTGAGTATTTCGCGGAGGAAGCCAACAGATTCTACAAAGTTGTTAGACAATTCAGTTATCAGGTACGTAATTGGACTCCTATTTTCGATTTTCCTTTATCGTTATTGTTACTATAATTATTGTTATTATTGTTAATTTCGTCGTTATTAACGTTCATTTTGTCCTCGTCCATTTTTAACTCGATACGAATCTCCGTAATGTTTTTTTTTTTCATTGTCAATTGATCACCTGATTTATGACGTCGATCGATCGTTATCGTATTTTTTTTTTACTTCTCATGTCGGAAATTCAAATATGAAAATCCGTTACATTTATCTGCGAGTAGTTTCACTTGTAAGCTCACTTTGACTTCGATTTTACTCGTCATTACTAATCCTCTTGTAATATACGCAGTTACTAATTTTATTGTGCTACTTTGAAACTATCACTGTGTCACCTTAATACTCACCGATATATATGTATATGTGTGTACGTTTTGACAGGACGATTCCAAAAATCATCGCTCGTTTTACTTTCACGTAGATCGTTTCGTTACGAGAAAAACACTTTTTTTCTTAATTTCGTGCGATGAAAATTCGCTGAGATATGCCAGGCTGAGCCCCATGCTGAGCTCACGATGAGGAAGCTCCGATCGAGCTCAAATTTTGCACAGAGCTTGCTTTTGATATTCTAAGAGACATACTAAAAGGATTTCTGGCGACTCGCGTTTGTTTCCGAGATAATGAATTTTAATGTTTTTTAGTAAAGTTCGAAAAATTGTTCCCCCCACCACTCCGATCGAGTTGAAATTTTGCACAGCGTTTGATTATGATATTCTAAAAGGATTTTTGACGACTCCCCATACTTTTTGAAATACTAAAACGGTTTTTTCAGTCGTGCGATATCTCGGCCAATTCGTGTCCCTCGAAATTAAATAAAAAAATTCGTTTTACTCGCGATTACGTGGTTTATAAAATTGTTTCGGAATAATTAAGAATCAGCCTGAATAGCTACACACATATACATACTCTTCAATGTATCGGGGCATATTCCAGCACTAGCTGGAATATCGAGTCGATAAATTGATGTATTCTATATATTCTATATATATATTTATATGCATATAATTCATGCCATTTTATGAAAAAATTTTTTAAAATACGATCATTTCCGTTTGACGTCGAAGTAACGGCGTCGTTATATCGAAATTATCAAGAAATTCAATAAAAATTCGGTAATTGAAAATAAAAATAGAAAATTAATATAAAAAGAAACAAAATAAAATTGTTAATTTACAAAAACGAAAAAAGAGTATTATTTGGCCAAAAAACAAAAACGATGATTTATTATTTCAAAATATAAACAAATTTTGTTTTACAAAAAAAAAATCGAAAACTAATTTACCAAAACGAACAAAAAAAAGTACAAAAAGCGAAAATTAATTTACGATAGCGGGGAAAAAAATGATTTTACCAAAAAGTGGAAATTTACAAAAAATACCTCGTCCGATTTTTTTACGGGGAGGGATTTTTCGAGTCAACCGGAAGTGAGCGAATTTTAGGGAGTTCTCTAGCATTAGAAATTTTCGGATCTTAAGAAGTTTGCTGCCACCCCTCTCAATTTTCCTGTCTTTTGCCTCCGCATTTCCAAACGATGGATCCATCGATAAAAAAAAAAGAGTATCCCTTCCTTTTTTAATTTTCACCCTTCCAGTTTTTTCAATACTTTTTAATTTTTTCGTTTGTTTATTTTTTTGTGTTCTGAATCTTTGTTGAGTTAACAAATTAATAAATTAGTCCGAGTGTATTTAAGAATAATCGTTCTAATTTCTATGCCTCTATATATAAATATACAACATCCTATCGTTCAGCGTAAATGTATTTAGTAGCCTGTCGAACGGGATTCATCGATCTCCCGAGACCTCGTTCTCCTAGGATTCCCAATATAGTTATTCTTTTTCCACTCCTGAGGCCTAATCTTTCATGCAAGCTTCACACACGCGCAGGTAAATTTACCCTTTTAGCCACGACTAACACCTGTTGCTTCCTCCAAGGAAGAATATAAATAAAACACAAACCACAATACCATTTGTACATATTTTCCATATCATAAAGATTCCACATGGTAGATATACTTTCCATCGGATCTTTCGATTTATTATTTTTTTATTTATTATTTTTCAATTTTAATACGTGGCGAGCAAATTCGTTGAAAGTAATGATGATTTTCTTTTTTTTTTCCTCTTTTTTTATTCCGTCGCAAATATTTGTTTATTCACTTGTTTATTCGTTGAGTTATTTTATTAAATTATTTATTTTATTACGTATTTCTTTATTTGTTTATTTTAATATTTCTTACTTGATTCACTTATTTGGGTACTTATTTATTTATTCCCGCATTCATTTATACATTTCTTAATTGATTAAATTATTGAATTGATTGATTTATTTATTAAATCATTCAATCATCTTATACATTTATTCATTTAGTCATTTATTTATTTAGGTATTTATTCGTGCATTTATTTATTGATTATTGATTGATTTATTTATTTATTTATTCACTTCTTCATTTTTTTTATTTTTTCATTTTCTCATTAATGAATATATTAATCTCTAAGACTTGTATATACGCACACTGGTATCTTTCCCCAACAAAACGAAAATGTTTAACACGAGAATTCAAATCATCGAACGTCCCCGAAACATTTCGAAGTTGACATTTGACAAGAAAAATAATATGAAAATCTTAAAAGCAAACAATATAACGAAAGAATAATAACAATCGGAATGAAAAATTCAGTACTGCAAAAATTAAAAAGATATTAAACAATTTTTCAAAAATTCGAACCAATCACCGTCTTTGTTATTATTTTTCTCGTTATTCGTTGTTATTATTTTACATAATTGTCTTCTTATTATTATCGTCACGAAATATTTTTATTATTATTATTCTTAATATTGCGTTATTCGAACCACGGTTTTTTTTTTCGTGTATTTATTGTGGAGGAATTTCTTTGTGTACGAAATTAGTGAGGTGTGTTTTAGATATGCTACGGGAATGCTTCCGTCTGTGGATGACGTCTGTGTGCATTGTGGTAATCCCCTTCATTCCACCTATATTTGAGGCATGAAAAAAAAAGAAATAATGATAATAATAATAATGCCTCGAGTTCGTAACTTGGCAGCTTTCCAAATTTACGAAATCGAAATTAATTGTCAAAAAATAAAAAAAAAAATAATAAGAAACGTTAAGGGACGAAGAAAATTGAGGATCGATTTAGGAGAAAATAAAAATTAATGATAAAAAAAGGTGAAAAAATGGATAACGTTATTTGGAAAGCTGGCAAAGGTTTAAAGGTCTGTACTCTCTTTCACTCTGCCATCTTACACGATCATACCGAGATTAATCGTCAGTGCTGATTTGTTCTGTCTCCACTTTATTTTTTTTCTCCGTCACGACGAGACCAAAAGTTTTGTTCGGATCTTTTTTCTTTGAGTACACGTTCAGTTGTTTTTTTTTTTTTAATTTTTGTCGTTTTCGTTCGATCGAGCTCGAATTTTGTTCACGTCACGATTATCGTCAGCTCCAATAAAACGATACAAATGGCTGAAGAATTTGTACGATCGGGTTTCACGACTTATTGTTTTTCGATCTTGCGAAAATACGAGTTGAAGAAACGTCTCTCCGTTGAGACAGTTCGTTCGTTCGTTTTTTTTCTTTCTTCATTTGGTTTTTTACGTTTTTGGCGTGTTCGAGTTGTGGAGAAAGCGTGTTCGATATTTGCGATTACAATTATCGATAAACAATGTGAATAATTATTTAACCAGGAATTATTGAACATTTGATTGGATTATTCAAGATAGTTCGAGATCATTTAAGATAATTCAAGATGATTCGAGATAATTTAATATAATTCAAGATAATTCAATATAACTCAAAATACTTCGAGATCATGCAAGATCATTTGAGACAATGCAAGATAATTCACGATAACTCGGGATAATTTAAGATAATTCGATATAATTCAAGGTTATTCAAAATAATTCAAGATAACTCGAGAGAATTCAAAATCATTCAAGATAATTCAAGAGAATTTAAAATCATTCAAGATAATTCGAGATAATTCAAAATCATTCAAGATAATTCAAGATACTTCAAGAAAATTTGAGATCATTCGAAAAAAATCAGACCAAGTCTTACGATAGAACAAAAAATAGAGGAAGAGATCTATAGAGAAGCAAACTTTTTTTTTTTCATTTTCCAAATGAATGTTGAACACGTTTTCTCCCATCCCGATCAATGGGTGATGAATTTGTATACGATTTTTGCATGGGTACAGGTGCCGGGTGGGCCTCACAAGAAAGGACTCCTGGAGAATTTGGATCGCGTGCCAACGTACGTACAACAATTGCAGTTCACCGTGAAAAATCCTACGGTCGGGAAAGCCGCGACGTTCACCAAAGTCGACAACGTCATACAGGAAACGAAGAATCTTATGAACGTCATATCAAAAGTCGTCACTACGTGCTTCGTTTGCGCCACAAAGGTACCATTTTTACAACACATTTTTTTAAACGGATTTCCCTTTTTCAATCGTACGTTCTTCTAGTATTTATGAATTTCGAAAACACGTGGCGAAAATATTTATTCGTGGAATTTGTTACCGAGAATTTTTGTTATCTATTTAATATTATTTTTCAATTAGTTATTGTTCATTATTCGATTATTAATTGCTTTGTTACATAATTGTTTAATGGTTTATTATTTATTATGATTATATAGATTAATCTTTTGCCATATTATTACGATTATTTAATTATTTAATATTATTTATAAAATTACATATATATTTATTCAATGATTAGGTTAATAATGTGGTATTGAAAAAAATTTAACTACATTCACCATATTTTTTCAAAGATTTATCAATATTGAAGTTTTCAGCGGAAATATACATTTTTATAAAGGTGATGCTGCATTTCACGTGAAAGATGTAAAGGCGCATTTTTTTACGTATAAAAAAGTTGTGGAATTTATTTATTTTTTTCTTTTTATATTCAGTCAATAAAAAAAAGACCTCGCATTATTTGCAGAAATGCTCAGGACTTATTTTTGTCGATATATTTTTTTCATTCACCTATATTTCCAACTAATTCAACAGTTCAACAAATAACATTAATATTTATTGTTTGTTAATCTAACAACTCATAATTGTATGATTTATTAATTATGTCCACGTGCTCATTAGCGAAATGAAAAAAAAAAACATAATAACGAAGATCGCGAATCCTTCGATTGGCATTTTTAGGTTAGCAGCAGTCTGTTTGACAAGAGCGTGAACGGCGAAACTGTTAAACCATTGGTTATAAAGTATCGAACAAAAAACTATTGTTGCGTCCAGATGATCTGGAGGAACGTATCCAAAACGTATCTTCGTCCAAGCAAAATAGGTTTGTCCCTAAACGTTTCCTTCGGCCAAGTTAGTCACTTTACGATAAAATTTTTGGCTAAAAGACATTAGCCATCGTGTTTGGACGACAAACGAAACTTTCTCGATGGAGCATTCAAAAGAATATTCCAACTGAACTCTGCCCGTTTGAATCAATCCTCCAACGGTAACTGGACTGAAACGCAGGCGTGCACGCTTTTGCCGGACAGACTATAAAAGCTCTTAGTACCGCGGAAGGCGCCGGTCTGTAAACTCTATCGCCCTGATTTGTTGCCGCATCGAACAGCACAGTATCAGCCTGCCGCCCTTCACCGAGACGAGCCCTACGGGGATACCGGGCCAAGATGAGGAATGCCTCTATCCAGTTAGCCCAAAATTATTGCCAAAAACGAGCCCCTACGTGCAACCTCATCCCCTAACTTCGGCCCAATTCCACAGCATCCTACATCCCATATCCAACATCGCGATTTTACAAGCACTCGCGGGTGCTGATCGTTCACTCGCCTCGTATCTCGGCCTCGTCCAACCTACCTCGTCCCAAACAACGACCTTGACTCGTCCCTCCGGAACCCGAGGGACTCAGCAGACCGGTAACTCAAGAAATCTTCAGCAGCCACAATCGAAGACGCTGATACGACGTCGCGGTTACCTACGGGGCCAAGTGACCTTCCCGAGATAGCGGTCGACGCGTCGCGTCGTCGCGATCCGATGATGATCCCGGCGACACGCGACGCGACTTACCCCTCATCTTCTTCCGCTTCTTCTTCTTCTTCTTCTTCTTCTTCATGTGCTTCATGTTAATTTTTGCGCAGGTTCGATGAGTTTCGTCATTTCATTTGTTTGCCGCTTCATCAAGTTTTCCCTACTTAGAGCTTGGCGACACCACCGGTGCTTTGATTTTTGACTCCTTACTCATCGCGTAATTGACATTACTCTTTCTAACCCTAGAATTGAGGGGTTGGATCGATCGAGCTCTGATCGTTGAACTCGGGTGGCCCAAAATCGTTCTTGGTTTGTTGGTATTTTTAGAACAACGCTTTTTGATATTTTTTTCACATTTTTTTGAGCTCAATTAGGAAGCTTTCTGCTTTTCAGATTTTTGAAAAATTGCTGCTTTTAGACCTTTTGGAAACTCGCTGCTTTTCGTTTGAAGTTTTATCGTTTTTAGGAATTTTTTTAAAGATTCCTGCTTTTGGATTTGGACGAAGGTTTTTTTTTTCGTTTGGGTTTGGATGGCCAGGGAGGAATTTTGATTTTTACTCAAGTTAGGGCAAGTTGGGCCGTTGACGCGATCGATTGGCTTCACGGATTCGCTTGGCCGTTTGGGTTCGTCGTCAGATTCACCCGTACGATACTATTTTTATTTATTTTTTTGCTTTTTCAGCAATGAAAAAAAGGATTTCCGCCAAGCTTTACCCGTTTCGTGTTTTCTCTCCCGTCCTTCCTTTCGCTTATTTCCAGCTTTGGCGTCTTCTTTATTTATTATTTTTTTTAAATAATCCCTCGACGTCACGACGAGTCTCGAAAAGAGTTGTTTTCTCCGCGGGCATCGCGGGCCCGAGTGATAAGCGGAGGAGATTTTTGCAGACCCTTTTTACTTAGGATGACCCTTCGGCCCCCCTCCCCTAAGCCTGCCCAACGCCCCAATAAAAATACCTTTCAAAAAATAATAAAAATAGCAATAATAATGATAACGATAATGAAAGCGATACCAACGAGATGAAAACAAACTAATACTGTTCTTCCTCCGTTTGTTTTTTTTTCTTTCTTTCTTCTCTTTTCTTTTCTTTTTTTTTGCGTTCGTTTCGTTCCACTGTTACAGTACAACCTGGATTTCCGAGGTCTGTCGGCGCGAGGATCTGGCGGTTCGCCGTACAGGGGCGGAGAGGGTGGTGGTGCCGACGGAGACGGTGGTGGCGCTGGTGGCGACGGCAGCAAGACGGGCTCCGCCCCCGGCAGCGATCCGTCCGTCTGACAGTTCGGGATGGCCCGACGGGCCAAGGGGGACGCTCGCCGTACTCGGGTCTCCTTTCTGCTATTCTAGGGGGACAACATCTCCTGCCCCAGCCCCGCATTCTTTCTTTTTCTTCTCCTTCCTGTTCTTCGTTACTTCGTTTCTTTCTTTTCGCTCTCCCTTTTCGTTCTCGTTTTGTTCCACGTTTCCCTCTTTTATTTCACGGGGCTTTTCCGGGGGGTGGGGAGGGGGCACGAGTCGCGAGATCGTCGAAAAAGAAAAGAGCCGAAGCGTTTCGAACGCGGAAAGAAAAGTTTTTCGTGCTCGAGCGGAAGTTGGCCCCGCGCAACCGGAAGTTGCGCCTGCTTGACCGGAAGTTGGCCGCGGATAACCGGAAGTTGAGCGTCCCCGACGGGAAATTAATCCCGCGCGACCGGAAGTTGTGTGTTGTTGACCGGAAGGTGGCCTCGCGCGACCGGAAGTTGTGCGTGGTCGACCGGAAGTTGGCCTCGCCCGACCGGAAGTTGCGCGCGCGAGACCGGAAGTCAATACCGGACAACCGGAAGTTGAGTTCGCTCGATGGAAAGGTTTCCCCGCGGCATCGGGACTTGTGCTGGCTCAACCGGAAGTTGAGCCAGCTCAGCCGGAAATTGAGCCAGCTCAGCCGGAAGTTGAGCCAGCTCAGCCGGAAGTTGAGCCAGCTCAACCGGAAGTTGAGCCAGCTCAGCCGGAAGTTGAGCCAGCTCAGCCGGAAGTTGAGCTTGCTCGACGGGATTTCGACCGCGCGCAACCGGAAATTGATGGTGCTCGATCGGGTGCTGGTCACGCGATAATACGTGGCTCATTGAGGAACCCCCTCAGTGACGCGGCAAAGGAGCGGAAATAGGGGGAAACTTCCGCGAAACGGGTGTCGACGAGTCACCGCGTCGCGACTTAACCGTCGAAATATAAATTTTCGGACTGTGTACATTTGCCAATTTGCCGTTATACAAGCGCCAACTTTTCGAAATGGTGTACGGAATTTTTATGAATTTACAAAGACTCGAGGGTGTGTGAGGAAGAGAATAAGGCTCACGGGGCAATAAAAAAAAAAAAAGAAAAAACTTTCGATCGGTCGAGCCTACTGACGATTGGTACATTCACCCGAGGCTCGTACATGCAACAAATAAGCGTTGAGGATTTTCCAATCGATGTGCAATACTCGTCGCTCCCCTATATCCACGTTCTCGCACACGAATGTCGCAGAAACGATGCATATGAAAAGGAAAAAAAAAAAGAAATGGCATGGCGAAGAACGGAGGCGCATAAAGTTATCGGTAATATCGGTAAGATCGGTATTCCAGCTCGGTCGATAACCTCGTTTCATCGGTCGATAATTGCTCAGCCATGTTGTTCGATCTATCGATACTTGCTCCGCCATCTTGTTCGATCGATCGATAATTCCTCCGCCATCTTGTTCGATCGATCGATAATTGCTCCGCCATTTTGTTCGATCGATCGATAATTCCTCCGCCATGTTGTTCGATCTATCGATACTTGCTCCGCCATCTTGTTCGATCGATCGATCCGTACTTCGCCATTTCGTTCGATCTTAAATCCGCCATCTTGTTCGATCGATCGTTGTTTTCGCCGCCATCTTGTCCGATCGATCGATCGATCGAATCCGTATGCCAGAATTAATGTAAATGCGCTAAGCTCACGTAGAAACAAGAAAAAAAAAAGAAAAAAAAAAAAACAGACACGTACGTTCGTCGTAGTTGCTTTTTCAGGCATGCCATCGTCGTCCTCGTCGCGCGTGCGTGTGGTCGCCCGTCATCCTCGCTGTTGTCTTCCTCGTCGTCTTCTCCGTTCATCGTGACTCATGATGAACAAAAAAAAATAATAAAAAGAAAAACAAAACAGAGAAAACAAAGAAAAGAAAAAAGGGACGTCCGCGGCGGCACACATCGCCGAGATTTTGCGTCGACTGTGTGCGCGTGTGTGTGCGCGTGTGTGTTGCTTCATAATTCCGTCTGATAAATGCGGATGTCTCCTCGTGACGCGGAGGCGCACGCATCGACGAGACTATCGCATATCGATGACGTTTGCATTTTAATATAATTATATAGTTGCTGAAATAATTTTTCGCGTCGTTGTCGCGTCTGTTTCGTTAAATTTTACGCGCGGGACGATACGAGCTTGTCCAAGCAAATTGCGAGGAAACGCCGCCTGAAAGATTCAAGACAAAATGGCGGTTGGCGATCGGCGAACGTCAAAATGGCCGTCGTCGACCGTGAAACGTCAAAATGGCCGTCTTCGACTGCTGAAACATCAAAATGGCCGTCGTCGATCGTGAAATGTCAAAATAGCCATCGTCAACTGCTGAAACATCAAAAATGGTCGTTCCAGCTTGTCAAACGTCAAAATAGTCATCGCTGACACTAAAAATCCCCGGATGGCCGCCATTTTGATTCTCGTCAGTCGAACCTGACGTCACCTCAAAAATATCACGAAACGGCGATCCCCGATCGATCATCGGTCACCCAGCGGTAATTCTAGTTTTGAGAAAACGATGATAAATCGCAGTTTGCTTCGACAATTTGCGTCGCAGCTCTCTCTCACTCTCGTATTAACGAAGTATCGACACGAAAGAAGAAACGAGAAGCTCAGCGGCTTTGTAGGTTCGTCGTCCCTCTCCAGTCCGAATTTTGCCGTGCTAGTTACACGCTTTAGAGGGCCGGGCATGCGGCGTGTGCGCTATGATCCATATAGTTCGATCGTTACACACGGACCAATTCGATCGGCTGCGGGCTCATCGCTGCGCATAGAATCGAGGCTGTAACTGCTTATAGCTTCGTAGAGACCAACGTGGACGAAAAAATAAAAAAAAAAAAACACACACACACACAAAAACGAGGATCTAAAAACCCTCGAAAATCCTCCGCTTCAGCTTTGACCTTGAAAAACAAAAATCGCATTTGTCAAGAATTACATTAACAGGAAGGAAAGAAAAATTCTTTTAGGATCTTCAAAAACGATCCTCACGTTGAATAAGATATACTCATTGCTTATATTTACGAATAAAAAGTTTTAACTCTCAATAAACCAAAACTGTGAAAACACGTCTTTCAATATATGCGAAAATTAAAAAATTGTGTAAAGTCCATAAGAAAAGAAAAATAATTAAACATTGAACAATTGAATCGTCCACGCTGGTAATTAATAGCACGCTGCTATGCGTTCGATTTGCACTGTTACTTCCGGACCACGCCCCCGAATATTCGTTTTCCTCCGAAACGAACATTCGTCCGGCTTGACCGACGAAAAACAACCGAAAAAACAAAAATGAAATAAAATAAAAACAGCTGACACGCGCGGCAGATTCAAAATTTCGAGTCGTGAAATATGAAAAGAAGAATCATAAAAATGTTTATCCAATAAAACATAATCTGAAATTCGACGTGGCCCGTGAGTTGCCCGGTAAAAATGCGATCAAATTGGCAAAAAGGGATTATGTTTCTCGAAGAATAATAAAATTAATAAATAAATAGAAGAGACGAAAAAAAAAACCAAAACGCAATGGGGCAGGAGACGAACCTGAGAGGGAGACCTGAGTGCGGCAGGAGGGCGGTCAGGGACGTACTTTGTGGCAAAAAAAAAAAAAACGTCAACTAAAGTACGAAATAATAAAAACAAAAGAAAACGAGGAAACTGAACTTCGACAATCGTAACGATGTAACGACGACGAATTGTGAATCAGCAAGAAAAATCGAGGCGTTAAGAGCCTCTCCGTATTCTTCCTCTATGACGATCGAAAATTGCGACAAGACCATTCAAACTTGTGCGAGACCGAAAAAAAAAAATTAAAAAAAAAGCAAAACCAAAAACACCAAAAACGCTTACACAACCCGCTAAATTGAAGAAAAAAAAAAAACAAATCCGCGTATACGAAAGTACACACAAATACACACACACTTACACACGTACGATGAATAAACACGTACAGAAATACGCGAGCGTCAAAGTGCAACGTCAAGTGGGTTGAGCCTCGGGGGTCTAGTATTATTAATTTATCGATCCGACGGATAACAATAATAACTGTAAATATATAAAATGTATCTTAGAGCGGTTCGAGAAGGAAGGAAACGCGTCGACCATTCGTGCATTTTTTTCGAGTAAAGTAGTGAACGCGCAAACTTCTGATATGATATCAGAGCTGTTGCGTTATTATGCATGACGTATGTGCGTGTGCGATTGTGTGTGTATACGAGTACGCAGAGTGAGCCGTAACTCGGGTTTGACTAATGGATCGTAAAGGTCTCGGGACGACGAGTAAAACGCTTTTTTTAAAAATTTTCTACGACCAAAATTGACCGAGATATCGCACGTTGAGTTCCGCGCTGAGCTAACGGTCGAAAGATCAGTCGCGCATGCGCAGAACGCCGACCGCACCGTTGAGAGCTCAGCGCGCGATATCTCGGCCAATTTTCGTCGGAGGAGATTTTCAAAAAAATGCGTTTTCTTCGGGATTTCACGCTCTTTCGTCTCGCGCTAAGAAAGCCCTCATAAATGGCGAAACACTCGTTATTATATATATATATATATATATATATATATATATATATATATATATATATATAAATTCGTATATGTCGTTAACGCTAGATTTTTATATACGGATACAAAAATCAAGTTTCAACCGCAAATACGACGTTCGATCGCCGTAAATAACCCAACAAAAAAAAAAGAAGCAACATTCAACAACGTATCAGCGAAAAATTCTCGTTTCGAACGGCCGGTGTGAAAAATGTATCGGGAGAGGAGAAAAAAAAACAAAGAACATCCTCGATGCTCCTCGTTAATCGGCTGTACGATTATAATAATTATTATCATCGGCAATCCTCCCTGCGTGATAAGCAACGGTATCGGGGGACGGTGCATCAAATCCTGACAAGTTCCTAGATACGCGTTACGAACGTTTTAATATACGTAAACGAAGACGAGTCGCGAACGCGAAAAAAGAAAAATCCCCGAAAAAAAAAAAATAAAAATAAAATAAAAAATGAAGAAAAAAGAAAAAGAAGAAAACAATCGGCACGGGAAAGCGACAAAGGGAATGCACACAAAGCGAATGCCCGAGATCACGCTTTCAATAGTTACGTTTTCAGTCTTCGTCGGGGCCGCGAAATTTCACGTTCCAACTATAATCAATAATTCGATTGACGGCATCGGGGTCCCATTGTTTCGCTGATCTCGTTCTTCTCGACAAGTTTATACGCCGTATTCTCATCGAATATGACGTTTGTACAAAAGCCCTGTACATTACGCGTATGTATGTGGTGTACTCGTGTACTTGCCTCAATAAATAAATGTAGGCTTTAGAGAACATTTTTTAACGAAGAGAGTGAGAGGAGCGAAGTGAAGAAAATAACAAATAAAAAAAGAAAAAAAGAACAAAGAACATACGGTGGATCTCGAATTAGCTTCGAGAAAAACAAACAAAAAAACGTAGAAAATGTCAGCTGGTGGAAGCTCGACATTCAAGAAAGCAAAAAAAAAAAAACATGGCACAAATACATGAGATAATCGTTGTAATCGTCGGCAGGGCGAGGGGGGTGAGAGGAGGAAATACCAAAGACCATAATCGTTTTATTGATTTTTAAGTCTCATTCTGATCGGTTCGCTTTATCGAAATTTGCGGGGGAGGGGGGGGGGGTTTAATAATCGAATAATGAATACATTGATCAATAATGCGTAATAATAACAATGATAATGTAAAAGGATGGGAATTACGAGAACTAGTAAAAATCGTAACGTTATTTATTGATAATGACGACTAATGTTAGTTGAACTATTTCGTGCCTGTGGTTATCATTAAATATTATCGTATACGGTATTTGAAAAAAAAAATACACGTATAATCGTCCCGTTCGATCATCGCGAAGACGAGACGAGCCGTATCGACGTGTAACTTCCGCTTTGTTTATCTCCTACGTTTGAAAACGAAAAAAGAAAAACACACACACACACACACATACGTGCAAAAACTGAAAAGAAACCCAAGAAAGATTAGAGACGGGAATTAACGCGAAATTCCACGAGGGGCAAGAAGAAATGCGAAGCGAAAAAAAAAGAGGAAGAAAACAAAAACACAAAAAAAACCCATACGAGGCTTTTTTTCAATTTTTTGTACCTGTTAATTAAAGATTTTTTAATATATTTTTTTCAACGACGTGATGTGAATAAATGCGACGGAAAAAAGAAAAAAAAGACAGAAATGCAAAACCCCATTCGAGAATTTATTATTTTCTTTTTTCTTTACCTGTTTATTAAAATCGAATAATAATTGTGTTTTCTTTTTTCAATTTTTTTTCAACGACGTGGTGGAAGCGCGGATCGTAGTCGAAAGATCATAAATAATTCAATCATCGCGATACCAGATAATCTAAGATCGATTTATCGATGTGTATCGATATATATCGATAAGTCGATTTATCGATGTGTATCGATATATATCGATAAGTCGATTTATCGATGTGTATCGATATATATCGATAAGTCGATTTATATCGATTTATCGATGTGTATCGATAAGTCGATTTATATCGATTTATCGATATGTATCGATATATATATATATATATATATATCGATTTATTTCGATACGCGATATATATCGATACAAACCCACACACAAACTATACATGATGAAAGTAAAAAAAAATATATAGAAAAAAACGAAGCAAATATTAGATAGAAACGAATGACGCGAACGGCGCTCGAACGAAAGCGGGGAAAGGGTGTGGTTGAAGGTTGAAGATAATAGCGCTCGTAGTATTATCACAATTAAAACGGACGACAAAGTACACACGTTTGTAAAAAACAAAAACGATATAAACGTGCGCACGGATTAGGCGTGCACACGCTCAGCGTCAGGGTAAATTTCGTAATGTTGATACAATTGTTGGAGACAACATCAAGCGGATTACAAATAATCTACGACGTAAAAAAAAAAAATCACATCGTGCGAAACGTTCGAATAATTACACAGGAATAAAACGAACGCGACGAAAAAAATAAGGAACAAAAATAACAACCTCAAAAATAATAAAACGAGAGTATCAATTGACGAAATTGTAGAAACGTCGATATTACATTTTATAGATCCTGCGCTTCGACTATATATATTGTATACATTCGTATGTACCGTTTCAATGATTTTGGGAGCCAAGATTTTTTTTTTTTTTTTGGCACGGCGAAACGATAGAATTGTCACGTATGCTTCCAATCGACTCGACTGTAAAAATAATCGGCTTACGATAATCGAATTAAGATTGATTTGTTAATAATAAGATCGATTATTATTATTATTATTATGATTTTTTATTTCACGTTTATCGTTAATCGTTATCGTCATCGTCGTTACCCCACTTGTGACGTTTAAACCATGTCTCTCAGATCAAATCAACGGCAACAACAACAACAACTAATAACCTATTTAATACGAGTTATAAAAATCTTCTATAATTATGCGAACGAAAAATACCGCTTTCCGGGCACTCCGGAAATGTCCTTTCCTCCTGCTGCACGATTTTATTCGTTGCCAATCTTACCCCGTGCTTATTAAAAAAAATAATAAAACAGGTCGAGTATTAATTAAATAAAGACGGAATTAAAATTACAGAAAATAACAAATAATTAATTATCTTTAAGAGGGACGACGGACAATGGAACCGCGAATTTAATTTTTTTCGTAACGAACTCTGAAAGTTATAAATTTGATCGCTGATTTTTTATTACTATTTTTTTTTTTAATTTTTCATCGCGGAATTTCCATCGTTGCGATGCAACAATTCATCGAAATTTTATTAATTTATTCCATTGATTTTTGTATTGACAGTATTATTTTTATTTATTTTTTTTATTAAAAATAGTATTGTATTTTTTATTTCTTTTGCTGCAAATTGAAGTCGTTCATTATTGGTAAATATAATTTTCTTATTTAGTAAATGTAGTTTTTCAGCTAAAATGATGAGACAAATTAAATAATTAAGAAAAATGATTTTTCGTTGCGTTCCAACGATGAATTTCAGCGCCGATTAACGCGAAGTAGAAACTGTACCACGTGATGTACAATTTTCCGAGATGTGTAATTTCAAAGTCAAAATTTCTCAAAGATGAACCATTTTTAACGTGAAATAGAACTATCAAGCTCTTTGCCTATGAATTCTACAGGGTTTGATGCTCCTCTTTTTACAAAAAACTGAGCCATCTTTGAGAAAACTGAGTTCGAAAATTTGTGAGGTTATGTCGATTTTTAAAATCTGTTCGTTCATTTTTTTTGAACTCTGATCTAACACGTTCGCGTTCCCATTGTCTCGTTCTTAAACGAATTCTTCCAACTTTTCAGGAAAAATAACGTTTAGACGATTTTTCATTAAAACGATCAATCTATCGATACACGTTAAATTTTTCACGTTTCAATCCTGCTGAGTTTTTCGTATATATGCATGTGTACGTAAACAAGCTTTGGGAAAACTTTGGGGCTCAAAAAAGAAAAAAAAAGAATTTAAAAAATCGACTTGTAAGATCGAGAGAACAACGGGCTCGTAAAAAAAAAGTATACCTAACCTATACTCCTACGTACGGGCATCTATATCAAATTTTCGAGGAAAAAATTGAGAAAAAAAATGATTGATTAATGTTCATTGAAATTTGACGATATAAACGTCGAGTATGTACGATTGTTTTTTTATCTTCAATTTCAGTCTCGATTTATGAGCTATACCGAAGTTACGAGAAATTACAAAAAAAAAAAAAAACAAAAAACCATAAATATATATACATCGCTGGCGTATTATGTTTCGGAATTTCTACGATCCTTTCTTTCCGCAATTATCAATAATAAACATAGAGAATTTGACGTTCGAAAAAAAAACAAAAATTTACGAGCTGAATTTGGGATTTCGAAATTGCGATTTTTAGCCCAAACCAGTGACTTCGCAGTTTCGGAATTCTCGATTTTGAGAAAATAAAAAAAAAAATACTTCTCTCTCTTTCTCTCTTTTGGCTGATTATATAATTGAGCCGCATCGATCTTTCGTGCGTTGAAGAACGCGATCTTTTTTGAAAATCGCGCCAAAAGCAGGAGACGTTTTTCTCGTCGAAGGGCGGAATTATCATGTAAAAATTTGACAATACGAGAATAATCACATGTGACGTCAAACTGTGTCGCGCGATTTTTTGCGGCGACGAAAAAACAGGCGGCAAACCGGGGTGGAACGCAGAAAAAAAAGAGGGGAACCGAGATTGTAGGTGATAACTGAAATTTCGTTTATCTAAAATCCCAAACATATTGAAAAATCGAAGAAATTTTTTTTTTTTTTTTGTAAATTTTTTATCGTAAAAATGTTCGATCTTATTTTCGAGGAATTTTTGTTCATTTTCTATCGTAAAAAGTGTCCATTTGTTAAACAGGACAAAAAGTACTCGTAATTAAAAAATTATATCAGCTGAAAAAAAAACCGCTAATTCTTTTATATTATGAAAACTGTTTTTGATTCTTTTTTCAAATCCCGTTTGATTCTAATGAATTTCGTGGGAGTAACGATTCGAGGTTGAGAATGGAAAATGCAGCGGAAGGGAAACGACGAAACCGCAAACACGAGAAGTCTTCCGCGACGATTCCTAGCACTTTCGTGAAGCATTAGCGAGGTTTGATAACAAAAAATAAATCGAGCATTAGGCGTAAGAAATAAAAAAAAAAGATAAATGGATTAACCAGAAAAAAAAGGAAGAAAAAGCGTACGCGTAACGCGGATGAATTGAACGTAATCTTAAAAAGGGGAGAACAAACGTACTAAAAAAGAAAATAAAAAGAAAAAGAGAGACGACAAAAAAATATAAAAATGTAATTTCTATATGGGATTTTTTTCGATATATATCAATGATTGTTGAACAAGAAACGAACACGACTAATGAAATGTATGCCGAATAACAATTTGTATAATGGACACGTAACGAGCGTTTTTATCTCCACGCTGCGTTATCGACGAAAGAAAAAAAAAATGATGAATAAAAAGGAACGAAGTTAAAAAAAAAAAACGAAAATGAACAAAGAGATCGAAAAAGATTGGATAAAAGTGCGAATCGAGCGAGATATTGAAGTTCGAAGTAGTTAGGTTTCGTATGTTCGTACTATCGAACGTTTGCGACGTTATTATTTATGTAACAAATATATCGTAATGTATTGAGAAACTAAAGATGACGATGATAAATAAATTATTATGTCAGAGTATTTAAAATCAGGACGAAACGCGTCACGATATTTTCGGTGGTTGGTCGTCGAAGCGTCCATTTTCGTGAGTGAGAAGAATACGGACGAATGGATAAAATCAGGCGATTCCAATTTGCTATTGGAAAAGCTTGGAAAATCATGTTTCGGGTGATGGATTTCATCCAGTCATTTCACCATTTTTCGACTCCTCTCGATTCAACGAATAATCCATTTGCACGTTTCCACGATTTCTTCGCCGTCTCGTTTTCGCTCAGTTAGTAATCGGTAGACCACATCCGTGAAAATCCAACGTTTTGATAAGTCGTTCGAAGTGTAGGCCAAAGCTAAGCTGTCACGATGAAAAAATATCGAGTAGTTAACATCGCATTTATTGACTGCATTATAAAATCCAAAATTCTCGATACTCGGCATAAATCGACTGTACAAATATTCACGTTGCGTACAGTGAAAATCCTCAAGAATAAATATTCTTTCGCTTCACTTGATCTTGGCTAGCTGCGATCCTTTGTATTTGATGAATCGCGTTAAATTCGTTTTAACCGTGGACACCACCGAGCTGTGGTCGAGCAAGTTTTTCCTCTGCTGGCGTATCTGTAACGTGAACGAAAGAACAACCGCAATTCGGATAAATCTATGAGCCAGGTTTCCTAATAAAAAATTCGTACTCTCGTTTTTTCTGCTTTTCATAAAATAAATCGGAATAAAAACGCGAAATGTTTACCTTGGTCGTCAAGACAGGCACCAGAGATTGCAGCTTCGGTACGAGCTTTATTTCCTCGGCCATGAGATCGGTTTCGTCTTCAGCAAATATGTCCATGATTGCGTCCAGTGCTTCGGCCATCACCCAAACTTCCGTTTCCCTCGTGCATATGTCGAGCAGTGACGTTGAAACGTGCTGAAAAAAAACTCTCGAACTTTGCATTGTTTGCATTGCCAATTTTTGCAATTCCTTTTTTACTTCCTCGACGTTACGTAAAAAATATTTATTTTTTGCTAAACTGGTGTGTAAGAGTTATAGACGAGTAAATAGAAAAAAGGAAAATTTACTTTGACCAATCCCGAGTACTCGATGGAGGTGCTCATAATTAATGCAAGATCACCGAGCATTCTGATCAGGTTGATTCGTATATTGGGATTGGCGCATTGCCGTTCCCCGTTGAGCATCGGCTCGATGTCGGCGATGCTCAATTGTTGAAAAGTGTTCGCTCGCATTTCCGCTAATTTTTGTACCGCGGCTCTCATCGCCGCTGTCGCCGATTCTAAAAGTTCGATGTCATTGGGATCGCAGTCCTTAAAAACGATTGCACCGATTTCGAGCCACAGCCTTGAAGAAACAAAAAAAACAAAAAGGTTAAATCAAGGAAGGTTTGACGAAGTCGTATTTTCACACTCACCTGTACAACTGTTCAACCCCTCCGAAAGCCTCCACATCAAGGCTGGCGATCAGATTGTTGAGGCAGAGAAACGCACGACAGCGCAATGTGTGGATTTGCTTTTTGAGGGATTCCCCATCAGAGTGAGCCTCGAGTTGATCGTTGACGGATTTGTCGGGTGCGAGAATTTTGTCGCGAACGTGGGCGACGAGACCACGGCTTGTAATAACCTCGACGAGACTAGCGGGGAGAACCGACGTCATTTTGCAGGAGGAACGGTCGCCCATTGTGTCGTCGTCTTCCACGCACTCGTTTTCGTACTCCGCTTGATCGGAGTCATCCAGTTCACCATCGGACTCAAAGTCTTGTTCGTCCGAGCACAAATTCGCCATAATTTCTAGAGCTTGCTGTTGCGCGCTGAGAATTCTCTTGGCACTTCGTAGTTTGAGTTTGGCGGTGCGAGTGAGAACTGACTTTTCTTTGCTAGGCGAAGAAGATTTTTCCTTAGCGAGCAATTGGGACTTTTCTATGGTGGGCAGTAGCGAAGCGACTTCAAGGATGATAATTTTGTGATCGATCGCGAGGGTGTCTCCGAGAGCTTCCGTTACTTTGCACATTACCGCGTCGTTCTCGCATCTCGTTGTTGCTTCGTCGTTGAGATTCACGAGCAATCCTGCTGCCAGAGTCCTCAGCGGTATGGCTTCGCTGATCTCCCGTTCACTAGTAGCTTTCGAGCTTTCGAGAAGCGCCAGTAGGGTGCTCTCGTGAGGTTTCAGTTCGTTGAGAGCACCAGGATTGTCCTCCGTCAGTGCTAACAAACATTGAGCCGCCACTGTGCTAACGTCTCCTCCGTACGTTGATTTGTCCAAGTAACGGAGAAGCAACGATACTAGCCGCTCTTCGTTACTGTACTTTATAACGCTGTCGCTGTTCTCGCACAGCGACCACAGCAGCGTTATTGCCTCCATTAGCGTCTCGCGCTCATCGTCAAACCTGCCTTTCCTGTTACTCCCCGTTGGTTGCCAATCGCTGTAATACTGTAAAATTTTTATGTTTGAACCCCAATGATAAGACCTTTCAGAAAAATACTCTCATAACGTGGTGTAGAAGGTAATTGTACCTTTTTTAGCAACACCGTCAACGGTGTCATAACGTCTTCCCGAAGCAACGTTTTATAAGCTTCCTCGCCACCACTCTCGCCAATGCGGCGCAAAACACAAGCGCTGACTGCTCTCACCGCCGTATGCGCATCCACCAGCAGTGGTGCTATTACCTTGATGATGCCTCGTTCAAGAACTTGCAGTGCTTGTGTTTGCTCGCAGCACATCGATTCCAGGCTCTGGAGAGCCGATAATTTCTCCTCCAAATTTGGCGATTGCAACTGAAAGAAAATTTCTCACCTATTTATGTTTTTTTTTTGTTAATTTTTTCTCAGAACCGCGGAATTATTGAGCGACCTTGACGAAAACGCACGTGGGACACAAATGGCAATCGCAAGGTATCGTGTATAACCTAGCAACGTGGAACGTAACCTCAAATCGATTGCCCATTTCGCTCCAGAGCAATGAATAGCACGGGAAAAAAAGAAATTATGTTACCGAGGTTAAAAAGCGATTTTGCAAACTTTGGTAATGCTCGAAATGACCAGAGGATTTTAGTAATTGAGAAAAAAACGTACTTGAGCGCAGACCGTCTGCAACGCGGAATCCCGGTCTTCCTCATCGACATCCTCCGCCGACTCGTCAAAATCTTTAACCGACAAAAGTCCCGTAGGATTTTCCTTGTGAGGTTTGCGTCTGTTTCTTCTTTGTTTGCCCATTTTTACACTCCGACCGGTTCTCTTTGACAAATTATAATTTTTTATTTTTAAAAGAAAAACAAACAACGCGCGGCCGCAATGCACTGGGAAAGTTCGACGGAACTTCCGCCGCGGCACTGCGGTTGCTCTGATCAGTGTGAACTCAGAAGATAGTATTGCGGAAGAATCGAGAGCTCGGAAAGTTATCGATTCGTCGATAGTATTGCCCGTGAGGGTGGCACAACTACATATTTTCGCTATTCGAAACGTCTGAAGTTTTCAGTATCTCTCTTCTCCGCTCGTAACCAACGAAGTCAGACGTACATAGAAGGACAGTCCTTACCGGCGGCTTGAAAACAAGTATTCTACGACGCAAACTGCCGCCTGGCGGCGTCGCGAGCGACCAGCTGTTACGGAGGACCGCCGCAAAGTTAGCACTCCCGCCACTTTGAGTAATCGGCTTTTTTACGGAGCGTTAATATAAGATATATAGGGTGTCCCACGACGGAATGTCATCCGTGAAAATGGGGGTTGGGGGAGCAATTCTGAGTCGATTGATGCAAGCATGTATCGTTACCGGATCCACCCCTGAATTGTTATTAATATTCCAACAAATCCATCATTTGATTCGTCTTGAATTTGCCATTTCTAGGGAAAAATGTGAAAAAAATATTCTAGAAAAGATTTTTGCATTTTCCCAGTCTAATTTTGTACTTTCAGCAAAAACTCGGGCATATTTGTAATCAGCTGAGAATTTTCGATTGTACATTCGATGAATATATATCGAAATTTCGGCGAAAGCACCGCACACAAAAAAAAATCGTGTTTTTACAAGTTTTTTACCATTTTTTCATTGAAATTTTGGGTTTTCAGGAAAATAACTGGTATATTCGTGTTCAGGGGACAAAGTTACATCAAAATAAACTAATTAAAAAAATATTAAAAATCCAAATTTTTTTTGGATTTTTGGGCGAAACAAGTTTTTTCACTCAATCATCGATAACTTTTCTCCCTTTAGGATTTGGCATTCCACTCTTCGCTCAATCTCTTCGTTATGATTTTCTCTTCAAATTGCTTTTTTAATCATTAATGTCCGATGGTTTTTCGATTTTTAGCAGAATTTCAAAGTTGGACCATCGATTTTTGCAAATTTTTCCATACATACCCCTTTGCCTCTTTTTTTGCGATTTTTCAGATGGACTTTCCGGGAATACTATAAGAGATATCGATACGATTCCAACGCCATTATTTAAGTCAGGAAAAAACCTTTTCCAAACCCACGCAATGAAAGTCGATACCATAGGAAAAGCTCATCCTACGACCTTTTAAAATTTCACGATTTTCAAGATTCCGGGAAAGTCGCCCGGGAAAGTGGAAAATTTTTTTTTCCGTTTTTAAGCTCTTAAAAGGGTCTATTTAATCGGAAATTTTCTGCTGATTACAAATACGCCCGAGCTTTTGCCGAAAGTACAAAATTAGGCTGGGAAAATGCGAAAAACCTTTGGGGAATATTTTTTCGACATTTTTCCGTAGAAATTGAGGGTTGAGGGCGAATTAAAGGGTGGATTTGTTGAAATATACATGCTTGTATCAATCGACACAGAATTTCACCTCAAACCCGCCATTTCATGGATGACATTCCGTCGTGGGACACCCTGTATATTACAATACCTATAAGAGGAAGCAGGACACGACTATTCCCCGAAGCATAACATCTACAGGAGTAAGCAGGACGCAATCATTCTCCCAACGAGAGAAAGCGAGAGCGAGAATGAAAACCGCCGTCAGCGCCGCTACTCGAGAACTACCAATCGAGGTAGCCCCCAGCGGTATTGGTACATATAATCCTTAAGAACTATCCTTCTATGCCTATCTGACTTCGTGTCCTAACGCTAGTGTTTTATCAGAAAAATACATGCCGCGCATGCGTTTACATGTATGATCAGAAAATACGGGTATATCAATGTAGCATACATATCAAGTTTGCAGAATACCACAAATCAATAGACTAATAATTAGAGCAAGAAACAATCTTGGAGATTCGTATTAAAATAGCACCATTTATTACTAAGCAATAATTTTTAAATATTATTAGTACATCTAACAAAGTGGTTCAGCCATGTCAATATAATTACATAACAAGTGGAGCATTTTTAGACATTTATTCACTAATAATATTTCTAAGCACTTACTGCGTTTTAAACTATTATATTTTTCATCGGGCTCTCCATGATGCTATATTTAGGAAAATATCGGAAATGTTTATACAAACCATCCAATCAGGAAACTCGTACTTCTACGACCACAGTATTCTCACAGACCAACCAGCGCCACCTGTCGATAAAAGAGAGAACTAGAAAATGCGGACCTAATACAATTCGTTTGGATGCACGGGAGTAGTGCGACGTGTAATCGCCTTGACGTCCACGTACTGACGTGTGTACGAAGAGAGAAGCAAAAAAAAAAAAACAATTTACTTCAGGCGATAATTAGCGAACTTCAGGCATTCGAATTTGGTGCTTGTCACGTTTGTCGGTGGTCGTAACGACCGCGAGACCTCGAATTTTCTCGATACTGAACCGTCATCGGCGCGTACGAGAAAGAAAAAAAAAGTGACCGCGATGAAAATTCATCAAATTCCGTAAAACTATCTCGCACGCGTCGTCGAGTCCCAAATGAACGACCTCGGCTCGAAAAAATTACGATACTTCTTTCGTTTATTTTGTGTTCCTCGTTTGTTTCTCTCCACGTAACACAACGTAGTAAGTAAGGGATCGCGGTGCTGCGCGAAAAAAGCGCGTGTGCATTCGTGGGCGAATTATTGAAGTGGGTAGATATCGAGAGTTCGATGATATGAACGGAGGCGAGATTGCAAGCAAGTCGGGCCTATCCAGATATGAATTGCAATGGCCAGGCAGTCTGCGTTGGTAAGACGAATGTTGGAATGGAGAACAAATCCATCGTCACTTGTAAGTACGATTTGTTTTTTTGTTTTTTATTCTGCACTTTATTGCTTAAACGCAATCGACGAACGTTTTCCCTCGTTCTCGCATCTTCCTGCTCAACTGTCACCAAAGTGACGATTCACTTACGCCCCTGACACGATGTCATTCGTCGCGTAGTTATTCCTCGACGTTTCTTTTTTCTTTTAAGTCCGGTATACTTCGATCGATTGACGATAACGTTCGCTAAAATCATTCATTTATTTATTTAATTCATTCATAAAATACATCAAAAACTTATTACATTGATTCAAAAATTAAACAAGAGATTTATCTAAAAGTATTTATTTATCAAGTAAATAAATAACTATGTTATTAAATAAAAAACTAATTAAATAATTATAAATTAAATACAAAAATGACTTTCTTTATGAATGAGTTATACAAATAAATAAAATACGTAGTAAAATATAACATCCCTAAAAAAATAAATATTGAAAAATAAAAAAAACGTTAAACTTTCAACATTTACAAATTTCAGATGCTGGTGACACCAAGCTCTTCGGTACACTGGAGAAAAATTTACTCCAGGCGATACCGTTGGAGGCATCTGAGTGGAAGAGATCCTTCAGTAGGCCTCTGAAAAAGGTCAAGCTGAATGCCTCTTTTGTTCCGTTCTCCAATGATGCGCTTCCGAGTGGCAAAAGTTGGCGGTTTCTGCAGCAGCCGATACTTCACGTTTACTGGACGGAATGTTCCGTAAGAAATCCCATATGTGCTGCCACGTATAGTAGAAGAGAGACGAATTGATTCGATTGGTAATTGGGCATTGATTCGTTGTTGATCAGGACGTCGATGTCTACAAGGCCAGCGTGAGAGACGACATCGATGCCTGGCTGAAAATTCTTGGCCAACACAATGTTCAGGATTGGATGATAGTTCTGGTGGAAACGTACGATATTAAGAAGAGTAACAAGCTTCTTCCCAGGACCACGGTTTTGGATAAAATTCGTAGTGACTTTGCAGCGAAGAACGGAGATAGGTAGGCTTAAAGGATGGTTGGAAAATTGTCGTATTCCCTCGCGTGGTGGCTTGATATGCAATGTAGCCAATGAGGCCCAAACAAGTCCAAGAATACTTGCTCAATTAAAATCAAAACAACCGAAACACTTTTGCTCTATCAAACTCTAAGAAACTTCAAGCCAATTTTTTCCATTGAATACGAGTCATTTTATTCCATTAAATTTCCAAGCTTCTCACGCTTGTTGCCATTCTCCAGGTGTCTCTCTGTGATAAATCCCATCAAATCAGAATCTCGCTCCGCCGAGTCATGGAAAGGCTTGATCAATCGTATGCGCCACTTGATGCTTACCGCTTACGACAAGTCGCTGTCACGCTTCGAAGAGATGATAAGGGAACAGAGGGAGAGACGGAACCAGATAGGCTGGAACTTTTGTCGATACTTTCTACTCCAGGTACTGACCGATCGATGAGCAGCGAACGATTCGTTACGAAACTATTTAAATCGATACGCAATCAGTGATAATTTATCTTTGATCTCTTGTCATTGAAAATTGCTATCAAGCATTTCGGGATGACTTTGCAGGTGGGAAATAATTCCGTAAATTTTTAAATGTTCAGGAGGAGCTGGCATTCGCTTTGGAAATGCTCGGACTTTACGACGAGGCGTTGGTGCAGTACGACGAGTTGGACGCTTTGTTCACGCAGTTCGTTCTTAACACCAACGTGGGAGGTTTGCTATAGACAATAAACAAAAAAATTGCGTTGCACTTTTACGAACCATAAGGTAAACCTTTCAATTCTTCAGAAACTCCAGCCTGGCTGACCGTGTTTCAAAGTCCACTGAACAATTGGGCTGGTGTGAATTTGAGCAAGAAGGTAGATCAGCGACTGAGGGAACTCTTGGCGGAGAGCAAAGCCTCGCTGTTGGACTTGAGGAGCTATTTATTCAGCAGACAGTGCTCGATGCTTCTTTTACTCAACAAACCCTGGGAGGTTCGCCAATCATCGAACAAAAATTTCGTCAAAAGATAGCAGCAATTTCCATGGCTCTCTGATCGCGGTTTTGCTCTGACCCACAGGTCGCCCAACGATGTCTGTCGTTCGTGTACAATACTCTTAGCGAATTACGGATCTTAGAGGTCCAACGACCCGAGGGTGCGATCGAGTGCTGGGCGTTTCTATGCGCGTTGGAGGTGCTTCAGGCCTGCCAGTCGACCGCGAGTACGAACAACGGTCAGCAGCTGGATCTCTGCTCGTTGCATACTGCTGGTCTTTGGGCTCTCGCAACGGACAAGGTCAGAACCAGACCTGGATCTTCGAATTCAGTCTATAAAATCAAACATCACTTTTATAAAGAAACTTTTCTCGATTTCGTGTGAAAGATATTGAATGGCTATTTAAATAACTAAATTTGACATTCACGAAGATCTCGTTCAGGCATTTTTGTTCCGTGATTCATGTTTATACATTCAAATTTTGGCAGTTTAGTCTGATTCCAATTTGCCATTCCAGATTATGTTTTTTGATCATGATAACTGGTCAGGTCCTTCATCGGTTCGTCAAACTTTTCAGCTAGCCGAGCTAGGCAAGCTTTGTGGACTGATGCCGGGTAGCGAGCCGACAAGTGCTCAACTGCACAAAGTGGTGTACTTGATCGCCGGTATGGGTGACTCGGAGACTTCGTCCCAGGCGAGCGGAAAATTGACACCAACGGACAAGCTGAAGGGCGCGCTTTCCTCGAAGGAAGTTTTTAAGCGGCAATACCTCGAGCACGCCGAGCTCGCTATGGGTACATACAAACACGTTGGGCGCATCAGATCCGCTCGTTACATCGGCAAAGAGCTGGCCCGTTTTTACGCCGATCTTGGGGAGAATCAAAAAGCCGTAGCTTTCCTAACAGACGCTCTTAAGACTTACCTCGACGAGGGATGGGAAGAACTCGCCGCGCAGACCCGCCTCGAACTCGCCAAATGTTACAAACGAATGGACGACGTTGAGAGATACGCAAAAATATGCGGCGCCCTCGCCAGCACTCGCGTACTTCACGTCACCGTTCGCAACACTTATTACGAGGAAATGATCGCCTACGTGAAAATGCTATCGTTGCCGAGACCCTTGCTCGCCACCTTGCAACATTGCTTCGCCATAATTAGCCTCGAAGTACGCGTCACCGACGAAATTGTCCAGGATTGCGTCGTAAGCGTTGAGGTCAACCTCGAGTCCAAACTTCCAAGGAGCATACGGTGCACCAGAGCTGCCATATCGACTGAGGAGATACAACAACCGGCTCAAGCTAATCGACGCAAAGGATCGAAAGCGCCTGTTGAACCGCCCATTGAGTTGTGAGTAGATATTTGGTGTTTTTTTTTTTTTTTATAATTTATGAAATTCATTTTTGCTGGTCTTGAACGGATTTTGGGTATTTTAAAAGGACGAGTTTGAATAAAATGGTGTCAACAGATTTTTTTTTCCCAATAGTTTTCGTATTCGTCAACATTTTTTAACATCCTTATTCACCGGCCAATAACTTGAATCTGCAAAATATCATATTGAGTGTAAATGACAAGAAAAAAATGAAAAAATGATTTCGTTGCATTCCAACGATCTAAACTTAAATCCCAATTTGTACGAGGCTTATAATAGAATTATTTAATAACAATTTAATAAATATTAATATTAAAAGTTAGAGAAATAATACAATTTTGTTTATAATAATTCGATTTATGTTTAATAATAATTTTCCAGAATATCGAGGTGTACGATCGAGAACGGGAAGTCGATCGATCGCAGCCTCTCTCAACTCGCGGCTTTTTCGTGTACGAATTACCACGAGGACAAGAGTTTCCGATCGGTGGGTACGTCGATAAGGAACACGAAGCCACCGGTGAAACGTTCGGACAGTTCGAAGCACCGAAAGTCCTCGGTGTTCGCGGACGACGATTTCAGCAAGGCTCTGACCCGGGACGAATTCACGCTGAATCCAGGCCTGAACAATTTCGTGGTGAAGAGACACGTTGAGCAGCCGGGTTTTTATAAGATCGGACAGTTATCATTGACGATCGAGGAAAAGTTGGAATTTTTGTCGGGCCTGTTGAATCCACGATTGTGTTACGAGGTGGCGAAAACGAAGCCAACGATATCGGTGAACAGTCGCGATCTGTTGGCTGGTTTGGTCCAACAAGTCGAGCTCGTCATATCGAGCGGTAGCGTGAATATAACGGAAAAGGCGAAAGCGAAGTTTTGGGCGTCGAGAGGATTGTCCTTTCGAACCGATGACGATCGTACGGTTAACGAATTGGAGATCGAATTGCCCGCCCGTGAACCCTTCAGCGCGATTGTATTGCGTTTCAACGTGTTGGCCGATTTACCACCCAAAAAAGACGCTTCTTCGATGGAGCACAAAGTGAGTTGGAATTTCTTTCATCAGAATTTTTTCATGGAATTTTTTGTCGTCGGCACTCGCGGATTCGAGATTGCTCAAAGCGTTATACGCAAAGATATTGAAACGTCGCAGTTACGAAACGTCGTTTTTCACGAATTTATTCTGGCAAACAATTTCATTTGGGCAAAACAAAAACTATTAGGCATTGTAGTGGCATGTTTTATCTTTGGATTGACATTTTTTATTTTCAAAAATATTCGTTAATATTGCTCCTGTAGGAAATATCCGGAAGATCCTCGAAAAAAAGTATCTAAAATGATAAAACCAAAAAGATACTTCTAGGCGATAGATGAATCCAGGTATTGATCGAAGGAATACTTGAAATTTTTATTTTTGACGAAACGGCGACTCCGGACAGTAACAATTTCGATTTTCGACTACATTTATTTAAAAAAAAAATAGAAATAACTATCAGAATCTTATTCCTTTGATCAATACCTGATGAATGTATCTGCCAAGGTTGCGTTAACATAGCAGATCGATCGGAGGAGCCGTTTTTTGAGAAATCGGGCTCACCGACTTTGAAAACACCGTTTTGAGAAAACGCGTTTGAAGTTTCGGGCGCTTCGTAGTGCTCCTCGCGTTTTTACTAGTACGTGTGTATATCCGAGGATATTCGCTGGATCGATTTTAAATTCGCAAGGAATAGGCTCACATATTTGAACATTCAGAAAAAGCAACGAAAAAATCTGCGCCTGAATAACCCATTCAACGGAGTACGTTCACGATCGAATTTTCGTTCTCGTTTCAGTTGAACGTCCAATGTCCATGGGGCGTCGAGGAAACTTTGTCCCTCCACTTCGGTCCGCCTCTGATGTCAGCCATGCATCTTCACACCGCAAAGCGACGAAAGTTCCTTCAAATCGTCGTGACGGGTTTAACCTCTCAGCTCCTTCAACTGAGCGAGCCTGAGCTGACGACCGCGACTTCCGTGGACGTTCGATTCAAAAGTCTAAATCCTAAATCCGGTCAAAAGCTCGTGATCGGTAACGGTGTCAAAGTCTCGTTCATGTGGGAACTCGAGATCGGTAAAGACGAGAGGGTTCACGCGACGATCAAGACTGACTTTCGTATAAAGTATTGTCCAATCGAGGATACCGAGGACGAGAACGTGGCTGATGTAAACGACGATCCTCTTCACATCGCAAAACTTCGGAGATTCGAAAAACTCAGCCACGTTTATCGGTGCAACTTCGACGTCACGGATTACGTGGTTAGTTTGTTTGGGTTGTTAAATTCATTTGTTTGGGTTTGTTTCGTTTTCAAAACCATGTCGCGATTTTAATGAAATTTCTTTTTATTCAAAAGTCGAATAATTCGTGCAGATCTCGTTCCTATTTATTTGAAAATCATGAAAAGTCCGTCGAATAATTTCCAACTACTTCTCCCATTGGAATAAATCGAATTGATCGAAAGTCAAACTCGAATAAACCCAAGCACGAAGCGAACGGACGATCACGGAAATCACCGAATATTCACAGACAATGTTCATGGTCTCGTCGAGGATAGAGGCGAGCGGAGCAGCCGGTGAATTCTGTCGGGCCGGAAGCATGTGCCATCTCTGTCTGACCGTGATGCGAATTATATCGGGCCCTTCGTCCATCCTACCGCCCCAACTGATGTACGAAGTGTTGGCCGATCAATCGATGTGGGCGGTTTGCGGAAGGACGGCCGGTATCGTGTCCCTCGAGACTCAAGAGAAGCAGAGCGTTACCCTGGATGTTATGCCGCTAACCAGCGGATACTTGCCACTTCCGGTGGTCAGGTTGTCACGATACATACCCGCAGTGGAGTCCAAATCCGGTGGGTATTCTCCACGTACGAAACTCCTCATCGCCCGTCAATTCCATTCAATTATTTTTCACTATTCCCATTTTTGTAATTATTTTTTTAATCGCCTATTTTAATATAATATTAAATTGAATTAAACTTTATTTCTTTGACTTTTAATGTGTTTCTATATTATATAATGTAAAAACCAATAATACAAATTAAACTTAAAAAATCAGACAATAATGATAATGATAATACATTAATATTATTATTATTTTTAATTATATAATTTGTTAAGATACAATTATTAACAATTGTTTTTATATTAAATAATGCTACATGTGATATAATAACAGAAATTATAATATACTGTACGACATTTTCATAAAAAATTAAATTTTTTATTGTAAATTTTAATTGCATATTTTAATTTGTATTTTATGTAATTTAATTATTTTGTTTGTAAAAGCAGACGTTTATCGGAAAAACGACGTGGCCTCGGGGCCGAGACTCGAACCGTTTAGCCCCGGCCAAGTTTACAATGCCAGCAAAGCTCAACAAGTCCACGTACTTCCAACCGCCCCGACGGATTCCAGCTAAACCAACGCTCAAACGTTCTCGCGGAGCTCTTATTGAAAACGGACTAAAAAGGAAAAAAAAATAACGTATTCGCGATTTTGCGAAATCGTGAGCTTTTGTATTTCTCTCTATCGGGTTCCCGGGACTTCGTCGAGTGTGCCATTCATCACCGGACTGTGAGAAAATAATTTGTTCGCATTAACGTTCAAACCCGTGGGGTACCGAAAGAACGAGAGAAAGAAAATGGATACGCCCCAAGTGTACATATTCATCAACGCCGAAATACTCGATAGATGTTTGTAACGTGAGATATTAGCGAAATCGATCCGGACTCTCCAACCGGATCAATCCATTTCTGTTTTTCTTTTCAATTTCATTTCACAAGCAACCAAAGAGAAGATAAGATATTCGCTTCTTTACCTTTCTCTTTTCTCGTTTGTCCGTGTAAATAACGTTTAGTAAATTATTTGTAAAAATGTCTCAAAGCTCGGTCGCTCGCGACGATTCACAGGGAAGAAAACAAAAAAAAAGAAAAAATAGAATTCTCTGCTGACTCTCTGATTGTATTGTGCTACCGACTGTACTTTTTTTGTTTTTTGTATTCGAGAATGCGTTACGAATATACAGGGTGATGGACATTCGCAAAACGCTTTTTTTTCCATGTCGAACAAAACGGTACATTTTCACGAGGATTCGAGAGTGCTGGATCCAATATTGGACTTTGAATCCTAATTATGTTAAAAACGCGTGAGAAAAAAGCGTTTCGTGAGCGAGGACATCCCATATTGGCACCGAGGCATATTAACGGATCACCAATCGAAACTCACGTCTCTGAAGAGATATTAGTAAAAAACCAATCCATACGTAAATATGACGAGATTGGCGTCGTGCTTCCGCGAGGTGGCTACAGCATTACGTACCGGTCGAACGATGCACGTTGCACCATGCAAATAATCCCCTTCTCACTTCAAAGTTCGCATCGTTGAAACGCATTTAGGGCTGAGGCATCAACTTTTGATTCTAATTGACAAGATTAAGTCAGTGGTTGCTGCGACTTTCAAATTTAACGATTTTCAATTTTTATTCCTCATATCCATTACCCAGCTAATAAGTTGCAAATTTACTGTAAATTCCTTGAAACAAATGTAAAAACAATTTTTGCAAGTTTTTCGTTACACGAAATCTTTAAAGAAATATTGGAAAAGAATATTTTCCTGAATCGAATAAAAGGAAAAGGAAAGGAAAATCGAATTCAGGAAAAGAATATTTTCCTGAATCGTTAATTTTCGTTCCAATGGTGCGAACTTCGAAGTTGCAGGCTTTCCAATGATATTAAACTACAAACGTCTTACGCCCCGTCTCTTGAAATCAGTACTCTTTTGACACTCGCTGTAGTTACTCTTGTACCCGGACGCCTCAGGCTTGAATAGCGTAGAGAACGCGGACCTGCAGCGTTTGACGATTCCACATTTGAAACAACATAAAAAAAGAAGACAAGGAGCAGAAAGAAAGAATGATGATATTCCGTATCGACATTTATCAGACGCTAAACGCGATTGGGAGCCAGAAACTTCGCGGTCTCTTGGCAGTTGTACGCTGTAACTTGTAATTATCGTCCGTCAGGATCGCTGGAGCGGAAATGAGACAAGCGAAACGCAACGTTGTACAATACGCGAAAGATTAGTTTTATTTTTTATACATACACAGGCAAAATGCGCAAGTAAAGTCCGTTATCGAACGTAACCCCGCTCTCTGTCTCGTCATTCGCACCTCGGCTCGTACAATCCTCCGAAGAGAAAGAAAAATAAGAATCGCCAGATGGAAGCAGCTAATACGTCGGCATTGGTTGCTGCGTCAGCAGAAGACCGAATCTTCTCTTGAGAGTTATTCGCTCCCGGGAATATTTGTCCTCTGGTGAGAATCGAGCTGCGTAGGGGAGTGACGGAAAACATGAAATTGAGAATCTTCCTGGGAGGATAAGCCTGCATCAACTTTGGACAAATCGTCTCAAGGAGGGAAAAGGTAGAGAGCGCAAAGAAAAGGAAACATGAATGGAAAAGGTTGAAACATGAATGTTGATGTTGAGAATATTTATGGAACAGGCATTCCAGTATAATAATTATATGGTATGAATTTTAATTGATTTGAAGAAATGTAATCGAAGGTTTTTTGATTAATTTAAAGAAATTTAATTAATTTGATTACTAGAAATTATTTTTATTGCGATTACATTCGGTGAAAGGAAATAAAAGATTTTTTATGAAAATTTAAATTGAATTTGTATTCAATGGAGTGAATTTAAAAAAATGAAATGTGCTGAAATATTTTAATTAATTTCTGACCACTTCGCTTGCATTGTAAATTGTAATGAAATAATTACATTATTATTTATTCAATTTTTTTTGGACTTTGTATGTTTGGTATGGTGAATAATATTTTAATGAATTCTCGATTTGTTTTCTGTCAAACATCAACGCGATCAAATTTACAATCCCTGGTGAACGAAATTGACACGTGTGATGGTAAACTTTACGTTTGGTGAACAGAAGAGGTTATGTTAATTGGGTATTGAAGCATTCGATCGCCAATTATCTTACCAGGATGGGCAGACAGCGTTGGTTTTCCATTAGGATCCACTTTCTGTAAAATAGAAGAATTCGTTAAAAAATTGCAAAAAGCTTGCTTTTGTTCGTTTGTGAAACGCGTTACAAGAGGATGATCGAAACGCGCGAGCACGTGTAAATAAATTTTTGTTAACAAGTTATAAACATTTATCATCGATTTATGAGAAATACCTTAAGGGTGTAAACCCGCTGGCCGTTTTCATCCAAATAATACTGGAGGTACATCTCGGTTTATCTATATTTTATTTACGTTTAACGTAAAACGTAACCTCAAAGTCGCGTTAGCATGAATATCGACGACGAAGTACAAAACGTACGAATGACGCGAGACGCGTCCGCGTTGAGTCTATTGGGGTCGTTGGAGGGAGAAGAGCTTCGGGCAAGCGCCGCAGTGGCGCCAGGCGCGGGGCGTTTTCGGCGGGAATTTCAAACGCTCGAACATACAATATCACGTTTTCGCGAACTAAAACGCATCTGAATCATCTAAAAATGATCAAATCGCCATCTAACCTTCAATTTTTGCTTCCCCGATAAATCTAACCTATTTTTCTTTCATTCAAACTTCTCCGTCATGGAAAATTCGAAATTGGCTATTATTAAGGAACAAAGTCAATGATCTCGCGAAAAAGGGTCGTGGGCGTCTCGGAGCGAGGAGGAAAAGGACTCGGGGGCTATGACCAGCCCAGTGATAGAGCGCGATTGGCAAAACATGACAAAGCGCGTGGGACATATTGTTCGTACGAGTCGAGAATTTTTCTTTTTTCGATCTCATCAACAGGCCGTTCCGAGTCAACTAGTACGTTCCCCTTCGTTCGACTCCTCGAAATCTGTAAATCAATGAAAGCGGAGATAACGGGGGGAAAAAACAAATTCTGAGAGATCGAAACGGCTCGGAATTGAAATTCTCGTGGAACTCGTGTCAATCGAAAAGCATCGGACGATCAGTTAATTCGAGCAGGACTGTCCTGTGTATACCAACAAACTCAAATCCGTATATAGGGTGACGTAAAAAATGACGTCCCGAAGTAAAATCTAAATACCGCGAATCATTCGCTATCATTACACGATCTATTTTATTTTGAAGAAAAAAATGTTTTTTTATTATTGGAGAAAATATAACATTTTTTTCGGTTTGGGACAAAATCAGCAGTTTGCCTGATTTTTCAATATTTACATTTTTTTTCGTGTACGTAATGTATTCCGAAAAATCTTTTTAATGTCTTTTTTTAAACCTGTTGCGTCGATATTATGCGAATAATTAAAAATCAATAAAAATATCCGCAAAAATTCATAACAAAAATCAAACGAAAATTCTAAACTGGAATATCTGTCACTAAAAATATCCCTAAAAATACAACAATAAAAATTCGAAAAATTGGTATATTCGTCAGCAAAAATTTCGATAAAAATTCGTAATTGATATTTAATAAAAACTCGGATCGACGATCTTTCGACTTTTTAATCAAAGTGAAGGATGAAATTTTGCACACTTTTAGTCTCGAAAAGGAAAGAAAAATTAAAAAAAAAAAAGAGAAAAGACGGATGACTCGGGTAATGAAAAAGTAGAGTTTGTTTGGATTGGATATTCGTTTTCGACGTAATTTATCGTCACCCTGTATGCGTTCCGTCGTAGGCGTTCATCTACGATTTGTGATGGGAGAACTTTCAAGTATTTGCAATGTATTTGCCAATGCTGTACGGCTGTCGAGATGGGGAATATTATAGGCGCACGAGAGAACTACACACGCGACATACGCGGGTCGTATCACTTCCGTTGACAGGCAAATCATTGTCAGTACGATGCGAAGTGTTGACCGTGACGGCTGCGGGGTCCGAGAACGATCTAAACGAGACACACGATATATATATATATATATATATATATATATATATATTTGTGAATCAACAAATTAATAGATCCAATTTGTTTGGGTTGGTCGGGGCGCGTGCGCGTGTGTACGATTACAATAAATAACAGATTCGTTTGATCGTACCAACGGTGATGTGACATAAAACTCAAACTGAAGGTACAGAAGTAGCTCGTATATCATTTGCATTATCATCGCCCGACAGATTCGCATTCGTTCGAATTTCGTAAAAAAAAAAAAATTGTGCTTTTCCCGGTGTAAAAACGTATCCCCAAACAATAATAATTTTGTATCTAATTATTTAATAAGTATAAGTATTTAAATAATAATTTTACTTTAAAAAAATGGTATTAATAAAAATAAGAAATTTAATAACTGCAGTAACGTCGACAAATACAATTATGAGAAACTTCTATAATTTTAAAAAGTCATATTTTTTTTCCATAGGCCCCGGAGAGATAATTATTTTTTTGAAAATTTAAGGAAGGATTATCAGAATCGTAGTGATAATTGATAATCATAATACTTGTCGTATTGTTAATTATAAATAGTTGGGACAGTAACGAAAATTACACGAACGGGAACAATAATAAAGAAAAATAGTAATTAAAGATATAATTAATAAAAAAAATAAAAAAATTAAAAATAATAATTAAAAATATACTGAATAAAAAATGGTAATTAAAAATGCATTATATTTGGCTTTAGCCAATAGTTTATCGCTAATAGTTCTTCACTCTTCCATGAGCTACGTATTTTTCGATTAAAAAAAAATTAATCGAAGAAAAAAATTGTTAAACTGCAAAATGAATTTTTTTGTTTTCCGGCAGGGAGGTTTGCGCGTAGAACGATTTGTAGTCGATAAACTTCGATGAACCACGAATTTTTCGATTAAAAAAAAATTAATCGACGAAAAAAAGAAAAAAATTGTTAAACTGCAAAATGAATTTTTTTGTTTTCCGGCAGGGAGGGGAATTTGAGTGTAGAACGAATTGTAGTCGATACACTTCGATGAGCTACGAATTTTTCGATAAAAAAAAAATTAATCGACGAAAAAAAGAAAAAAATTGTAAAACTGCAAAATGAATTTTTTTGTTTTCCGGCAGGGAGGGGAATTTGAGTGTAGAACGAATTGTAGTCGATAAACGGAATGACCGCGCGAGTATAAACTATGGAATCTATTATCGCAGCTAGATATAAAATAGGTGCGGGTAAAACGCGGCGATAAGCAATCGCGTCCAGTCGGACTTGCTCTACTGCGATGATTTCGCGTGCGCGCAAACACCCGAGAGCAAACTCCCGTCGGAAGATCGGAACAATAAAAGAAAAAAATTGCATGTAGATCGAGTGCTCGTTCTTTGGAACGTCGACAATGGAAATGGGCATTTGTCAATAATCGTCGACTATTTTTAGCAGCAAAATACGGATATTTGCCGATTTCGGAATTTTTTCTCTTCTCTTGGAGAAACGGGCTTTTCTATGGGTTTTTAATGTTTTTTTTTTCGTATATTTTTGCAATATTAATTTTTCCAGATGTTGCGAAAAAAAATACATTGGGTCGTTGAAATCCCAGACGAACCAGCGGTACAGTTCGAAAACGTCGATCAGCAAATCGAAGTCACAAAAGGTAATGTCTTAACTCATATATTTATTATTATTATTTTTCAAATGATTATTATTATTATTTTTTAAAAATAATAATAATTATTTTTTAAAAATAATTATTATTATTTTTTAAAAATAATAATTATTATTTTTGTCGTCATTATTATTGTTATTTAAAAATTATTATCATTATTATTGTTTTAAATAATAATAATAATTACTATTTTTGCCGTCATTATTATTGCTAAAGATTAATGAAAGCAATTAAATATAGGCTATGTTGTTTGAGCAATTAAATCATAATTTTAAATGCTACTATTACATCGTAACGATGAAGTTTTAATTGCTACGAGTTATGCCACTAGTTATTATCATTACATCGAAATTTTATATATATTTTTTTTTTGTGAAAGAAAAAGTTGACAATTTATTTTCGTATTTTATGTATTATTTTTTATACGATGTCTTCCCAGCGGTAGAGAGTTTTTATTCATTTTTTCAGAAATTTTCGGTAAACGTTTCCATGCTTTTAAATCGTGACAGTGATTAATTTTTTTTTTTTTTTTTATGTGAATGTATTTGAACGTTTTTGAATAGAAATAATAACAAAAACGTTTCTTTATGGCTTGTTATAATACGTGCATATTTTATATATTTATATATTTTTTATATATGTATATATTATATTAGAAAAACTATTTTTTTTATATTTTCGTTACATATATATATATATATACACACACACACACACACAAATGTTTATAATTATTTTTTCGAAAATAGAATGCTGCTTCGTACAATTTCGAAGAATTAAATGCCTGAATGATGGAACGTAGAATTACGAGACAAAAAAGCGAGACCCTCACGTTCACGCTCATTAATTATACGTCGTATTTATAAAAAATCGAGGTGATCGCCGAGAATTCGTTTCTCGACGATCGCCTTGATGAACTTTCACCTTTCGTTTTGCGCGTTCGATTATTAATGAGCCGAAAACCCGAGTATGCTGCAGAAAAATTCTCGTCAAGTTTCTCTTCTATTTAGGGCTTTATCTTTCATTCGGCTCAAACACGTTTAAAACTTGATACATTTTGAGATTAATAAAATCCAAGGCTTGCCAGTACGAAAAAAGGGTACTTTTTTTTTCTTACTTTTTATCGGACGTTGAAAGTTAAAAAAATAACGAACCAATTTTTTAAATGGTTTTTAATGGCATTTTAACTCGATTGTTTAATTATTTTATTTTTATTTTATCGGATTACATTTTAATCGGTTATAAACTAAACGGATTTTTCTCGAGCTTGATTTTTGTAAATCTCAAATAAAAAAAAAAAAACGAAAACATATGAAAATAATTACGAAAATAAAATCCAATTTTTATCAGATTTAATATTCTTATTTGTGATATTAAAAATATATTAATTTAAAAATAACAAAAGTTAAATCTGATAAAATCAAACCCTATTTTTATCGGGTTTAATTTACGTCGTTTTTTAATAACAATATATGAATAAAAAAATTATGAAAATAAAATTCAACAAAATCCCATTTTTTATCGAATTCGATATTCGTAATTTTTAAAAATGAACTCATTTTTTAATTAATTCGGGTTAAATTGCAATCAGTAAGTAATTAGCAATAAGAAAAAAAAATGGAAATAAAATAGTGAACCCACCGGACTCGAAAGGGTCGTTAGGGAAGTTTGCTTTGAGTGCGTCGGCGCTCGACGGTGTACATTCGCGAATATCAGAGCGCACGTAACGTGCAAACGGCATTATGGAATCTCGGGGACTCGCAGTTTCGCCGAAAACGCCAACGGGACGACACTTTTATTCAGTTAGACGAATTCAACTATTTGATTCCGTGAAGCAAAAAAAAAAAAATTAGAAAAAAATCAAAAATCGAAAAATAACTTGGAAAAATAATTGAATAGCAAACTGAATATTTAAACAACATCGAAAGAATGACATTTATTAAATATCTTGACAAACTTACCAAGATCTTTATTCGTCTTTAACCATAGATAATTAAATTTGTTTGATTCAAAAAATAAAAATAAAAATAAATCTGCAGGCCAAAAATAAATTTGTGAAAAAAGGCTGCCGATCGTTCGAGAACGATGGACGACATATGTGAGTATAAACATTATAAACATTATAAATAAATATAAATTTATAATTATTATAAAAAATTTCAACATCATTATTTTCTTTTACTTTCCACACATTTATATTTCTTTAAACAATTATACATAAATAATAGCAAAAACTTTAGCGAATTTTTTAACGAATAATTGCACCGAAAGAGAAAAGTGCTTCCGGTTTACTGGAAAATAAAAAATAATTCGATTTATTGCAATAAATAAATATTCAAAAAAACATGGGTTTAACAGAAGGTTAATAGAAGATCGAGAAACTTAAAAAAAAAAAGTTACCGATTTTCGGAATAAAATATTTCGAAAGATGTTTGCTTGCAGAAAATTGAAAAAAAAATATGACGAGAGAGATCGTTTTATTTATTGTTTTTGAGAAGGATGGAATTTCAGGAGGTTCGCGAGAGCTCTAATAGCGCTAATTGAAAACTGCTCGTTGTTCACTTTAGTTTCGAAGTTTAGCGATCGCTGAACCGCGCGCGCGGTACTCCAATAAAACGCGGAACGGTCCAGTTCGGAATGAAGAATCCTCGTTGGTCGTCTCGATACTCGTTCCCTCGGAAATTTATTTTTCACTCCCACGAGTCAACATCGAACGAACCTAGAATATTTCACAATTTGTCTAACGTACTCGAATTCTGTCCCCCTCGGCCTCGGAGAATTCTCGCGATCATTCGTCATTTCTTTTTTCACGCGACGCCGTCAACTTTCCTGTACGAATGCAAGTCGTGAGAAGTGCAACTTATTTATATGTTTTTCTCCACATTTATATATTCAATAATAATTTATTAATATTTATTATTCAATCATTTTTTTTTACAATGATTAATTTATATACAGAAAATAATAATTATTAATGAACAAAATAAAATGTATATTTCAATAATTAAATAATTAATTAATATTAAAGAATTTCATATTTTGTATATTAATAAAAAATTCTGTATATTCAATTAATCATGATAAATTGTTCGTTAGTAATCAAAAATCTTACTAATTACTATGATTTATTACACTATTATTTACAGTTATGTAAATTCATTATTAATAATTCGTATTGTTTATTTGTATAATATAGCATGTAATAATATCTTTTATAATTAAATTGCAATTATTTGTTGTTCTAAATGAATCTTATCATTTCGTGTGTGTTTTAAAAAATATTTTTATTAAACTTTATATTTCACTAGTTTTATTTAAATAAATCACTTAATTAATAATGATTAATATTGACGATGATCTCTTATGGAAACGAGAATAAAACTCATATTTTTATAATTTATTCAACCTTTTTTTTTAATTTAAATATAAATATTTTTTTTATTTTGTAAATAAGCTTGGCTTATCAATAAAAATCGAAAGTGTTTTGTATCGGGAGTATCGGATGTGATAACGTAACCGCGTTATCGTTGAACTGAATCGTCGTCGGTCACTATCTCACGGCCATTGGAGATTATTAGTATATTAGCAACAAATGAGGGCTCAAAGATACAATACGAATACAACTTTCCATTTTTAAGAAAATCATTCCATCGATTATTCGAGATCGAGTATGGAGTTTCATTGTGTAATTGAATAGTTAATTAAGTATTTATCTGCACGTGTTTATGAATAATGGTTGATCGCGACCAAGATATTGCTGGGGATAACCTCAAAAATGAGCTGAAATTAATCAGCCAATTGCATCGAAAAAATTGTTGGTCTAAGCGAGCCAGAGGGAGAGAGAGATTGATTGATTGATACGTTTAATATGCCCTAGAATACTATTCGGACAAAAATACAGTTAAAGCAGTACAATCTTAATAAAAATAACACAACATAAGTTATTTTTATTAAGAGAGAGAGAGAGAGAGAGAGATGGATTTTATTATGCCTCAGTAAAAAACCTTCCGGCCAATTAAAGATAAAACAAAAATGTAAACAAAATAAAGATACAAAGTTTAACAAATTAATAACTAAATAATATTTAGGAAATACAAGAAAACATAAAAATAATAATCAAAACTGAAAAACAAGAAAACACAAAAATAAAAATAAAAACTAAAAAACAAGAAAACACAAAAATCAAAATCAGAACTGAAAAATAAGAAAACACAAAAATAAAAATCAAAACTAAAAAACAAGAAAACACAAAAATAAAAATCAAAACTAAAAAACAAGAAAATACAAAAATAAAAATCAAAACTGAAAAACAAGAAAACACAAAAATAAAAATAAAAATAAAAACTGAAAAATCAATCAACTGAATGTTTACAAAATATTCACTTTAACCGCAAGACTTGACTAAAAATATTAATAACTTAAAATAAGCTTGAAATCGAAATAAAAAATAAACTAAAAACTAAAATGTAAAAAAAAAAACGAAAAATAATTATGTAATTTTAATAATAATTTCTTATTATGTAATTTTTATGTAATAATTATGTAATTTTAATAATAATTTCTTAAAACCGAGTCTTAACAAACCAGCTCCCACAGTAACCAAGAGGAAGAGAGAAAGAGAGAGAGAGACTCGATTGGAGCATTCGAGTCCATTGTCCCCTTTGGCTATCCGAGCATCGAGCTTAATTAGCCGAGTGCACCAAGAAACGCGATGATTGTATCACTATTAGTTAATACATGCTTCAACACACCCACCCGCACGCTTGTATACGTGAATTCGCATCGATTGTCGAGTACCCCGATATTTTCACTTGCCACCAACTTCTGTAGGATAACGATTGCATAATTCCATTGAAAAAGTATCGAAATTAACTCCATTTCAATAAACATATATACAGCTATTTTAATTTTTATTTAAGCGGTGTTGCGGACGACCGATACTCGGATGGGTGACCGCTAAGTGCCATTGGCTGATGCATTAACTAGTCGGTAAAAAGTTTCGAGAGTATCGAGACATTGGAGCAGATTCGCGAGGGCAATAAAAAAAAAAAAAAATAGGGGGTCCATCTATTCTGGCACGGGTTTTCCGTACTTTCCTCGTGCCCTTCGAAAAATACAAAAAGCTCGAAATCGTGGATGAAAAGTTAAATTTGATTTGGCGAAATCCTGATAAGACGGGATAAGAAAGGCTTCAATGAGAAACCAATTGGGGCCTGGGTTTTCGGCACTTTCCTCGTGCCCTTAGAAAAATACAGTATAGCGAAAAATCGTGGATTTAGCGAATTGTTGATAGAGCGAAACGTGAAAGGCTTCAAACCAGCTATGAGCAAAATTTGAGGGACTGAGGAGGATCTTAAAAAAGTAAATGGACAAGTGCACTTGTCAAATAATTTATACCGCGATCGTTTAAGTTGCCAGGACTCGGTGTGAGGATGATCACACAATTCACTGTACAGTGAAGCCTGTGCACACATAGAAATATATAAATGGTGGCGGCTGGCACACACCTCGTTAAACTCATTACTCGGTTCGCGCTATTCACTTAGCTTTGTCCACCCCCTCCAAGTCTCCTCGTCGTACAAATGTGCCGCCTAGAGTTCCGGTACTCGCCTTATGGAAATTGACAACCCACGTATGATATTTTCCCAGCAATGTAAAAAAAAGTATAGCTAAAAAAATTACAAGAAAATTTCGATAATTAGGTAATGGAGGGAGGGGGGTGGCTGGGGGCCCGATGTGAAATTTTTTAATTTAGGATTCAATTTATTCAGTGAAAATGAAAAGAGTGAAAAAAAAAAAAACAGAAACTTCGATAAAAAAATATTAAAAATAAAGAAAAAAAATCGTAATTCGAAGAGGAGGGGGCAAGGGCCCCAATTTGAATATTATTTTCTGAAGATTCAATTTGTAAATTAAAAATTTCCATAATTAAGTGGAGGAGGAGTGGGGACAGGGGTCCCAATTTAAATATAAAATCTTTTTTTAAGATTCAATTTATAAATTCAAAATGGAAAAAGGGAAATGCAGAAATTTCAGGTGAATGGAAATATTTTCCATTGAAAAAAAATCTATAATTCGACGGGGAGGAGACAGGGGCCTGGGGGCCCAATTCAAATATTATTTTTTGAAGATTCGATTTATAAATTCAAGATGAAAAAAGGTCGAGAGGGTCGGAGGAAGAAATAGTGAAAAAAGTCAGTAATAATTGTATGAGATGTTGACGGGACGTGGGGCCCCAAAAATGGGCCCGGTAGGTAGAACGAGGTGAGCGAGCGCGTATGGGGGGACCGTCGACGAACGAGGAGGAATACCTCCACGATCTTGGTGCTCTCCTGATCACCTGTATCCACTTGGGCCTCATGGCCATTCACTCGCTCGATTCGCTTGGGAGAGGGGGCCCCCTTGCGGGCCCCGTCAACCCCCATACGCCTTCCTTTTTCACCGGGCTGCGACGACTTTTTACGATTCGATTGTACCGTAAAATTCGCCAAGTATTCCACATCCTTTTTTTTTCTTTTGCAATTTTTCAATTTTTTAAAAATTTATTTATACAATAAAAATATATATTTAATATTAATTTAAAAAAATGACTTGATGTTCTTTTTAAGCAAACTCAAAGAAAATTACATAATTTCGTGTAAATAGTGCATTTTTATTAATCAAGAATTTTAATCTTCTAAGTGAATAAAAAAACGATTTTTTTTTCACTGTAGTTTAATTAATAAAAAAATATCGAAAATCCTGCAGATTGGATTTGTTTTTATTCGTCACCGTCAAAAAAAAAAGAAAACAGTTTGACTCGTACCTTAAGACGAAAAAAGTATAAATGTTCGTTCCCTCTTAACTTCGAGATTTTCGCAAAAAGCACTAAATCAAAGAGCTTCGATATAATTCAAACGAAAAATGGATAATCAAAATCGATTAATAATTAGCGTTACGATCGCGTAACATACATAAACAAAAAAAACCAGCACCTCTTTCTATTTTGAAGTCGGTTAAAAATGAATATCCCAGAAATTCCCAGGGACATTACAAAAATTTTTTCATATCCCAGGGGAATAAAAAAAAAATGTAATTTCCCACCGACATTAAAAAATTGTATTTTTAATTGCCTAGAGATATTTTTTCAAAATTGTTAGTTTCCTAGGGACATACAAAAAAATGTTAATTCCCCGGGTACATTAAAAAAAATGGTTAATTTCCTAGGGACATAAAAAAAATGTTAATTCCCCAGGGACATAAAAAAAATGTTGATTCCCCAGGGACATTAAAAAAAGGAAAGAAAAAAAAGGGAAAGAGGACTTTCGAAGGATGAGCGATCGTCGAAAGCGACGAAGGTCGCGTTAACGGGGCGTGTATCGTCGATCGGTTTCGAGAAAGTGAAAGTACGGAGAGGTTATCGATGCAAACTCGTAGATATACCCGGATTGGAGATGGACGTTTCTCGCGAGATTTTCGCGGGCGATTTGAAAGTCGAACGTTGCGCAGATCGGTTCGCGCATAGTTCCCCCACCGTGGAAGGAGTCTCCCCACTCAGGGGGCCCGCGAGGTGCCCGGGGCGTCCGCGGAGTGGTGGGGGCGAACTGGGCCTCCGCGGTCGGTCGCGCGGTTGCCACGTCTCCCTCCCTCCTCGTTTGGGGAACGCGGGCGCGACGTTGGTGCAGGGGCAACCTCGGTGGTTAGTCGAACGCGCCACGGGGCAACGAGTGAATCTCCCAGTCGCATGACGTTCGTTCCAGCGTCTAGACGGTTTTTACTGTTACTTCAAAACCCATCTTTTTTTTTCTTTTCTCGTAACCCATCGTCCTCGATAATCGCGTTATCGAAATCGTCGCCGAGCTCGGAATATCGAAAAATTAAGGGGAGCACACGGAACTATAAGGAGGCAGCGTAAAATCTTGGAATATTAAGGGGGAAAAACCTAAATCTTCAAAAATGTAAGAGGCGAAACCAGGAATATCCAAACATCACGAAGATTACGCGGAATATCCGAACTTCAAGGACGGAAACTCGGTATTTCCGAAATTTAAGGGGGAAAACATCCAATTTTCCAAATTTAATTCGATCTACCAAGATTTTCAAAGCTCAAGGGGGAGTAGAAACAATTTTTTAAGTACGGTGGGGGAAGGGTGTACCGAAATTTTCGAACCTTAAGGGGGAGTACGGAATTCCGGAATTTCGCGAGATTTACCGGATCGAGGGGCAGGGCGGGTTCGAGAATCGTCGTTTATAACTCGTTTTGTGCGCGAATACGCGAGAGGTAGGACAGGGGTGGGGGGGGGGGGGGCGTAGGGGGCACGAGAATCGGAGGGCTCGCGTGGGTCAGTGAGCGCGTCTTGACAGTGCGAATCAACAAGTGCCACTGGTTCGATCGCACGTATCGAGTGCTCCCCCACTCTTCAAACCGAACTGCCGCGAGCCCCCACCTCCCTCCTCGATCCGGCGGCGTTTCGTTCCCGAGATACGCACAATTTGACGCGTACGTTGATAGAGATTCGTGTACGTGTGCATCATCTCGAGGATAGATTTTAATTGGCTCCGCGCAGCCGGCGTATTTGCCTCGAAGCTATACAGCTCGATTGTCTTTTTTTCTCTCTCTCCATTTCTCTCTTTTTCTCTTTCGTGGATCAACCGAAGCGAATTCATTCGCCTGCTCGAGACCGGCTGTCGAGCTGATTTTTCTTACTCTCTCTTTCTCTGTCTTGCGCGCGCGCTATCTTGCCCCCTCCTGCCCCCACCCTTCTTTTTTAATCGTGTCCCAAGCGATGGAAGTTTTCGCTCGTTGGGTTGGTCGCTCGCAGCGACGTTTCTCCTCGTACGGGTTTTGAGTGTCGCGACTGCGTCCACACGCCGTGTACTATTATACGTATTTCGTGACCGCAGTGTGTGCCTTCCCTAGCGCGTTTTTCGCCCTCGCGAGTATCATCGCTTATAAACAACGATTTTTCTGTACAGTTCGGCAAATAAAAAAACAGTGATCGTTTGACTTTCGTATCTAGGGAGTCAACGTTCACCACGGTGGGGATTTATAAATCGATCTTCTGATCGTTATCGAATCGGAATCGAAACGATCGACGTGCGCGCGCGTTTCTGTGTCTATCCGTGTTCTCGTACGTGCTTCGCGATTGTTTATTTTTCTCGATGAATCTCAAAATTATTCATCTTTTTTTTTTTTTTCATTTTTATTCCCCAATTTTGTGTTTCGTTATTGCTGTTCGAAACTTATTTCATTATTTGTATTTTTTGGGTCTGAATTATCATTATTATTATTGTTTGGGTTTGCTTATTTGTTGAATTGTTATTTTAATTTGTTTATTTGTTGAATTGTTATTTTGATTTGTTTATCGTTATTATTATTTTTATTTTATACCAATAACAATTTTACCAATATTTACGATTTTTTGACCAGTAATAATAATAATAATAATAATAATAATAATAATAATCATTGTTATTATTGTCTATCTATTTTTTCAACAATTTGCTATATTTATTATTTCAATTATTCATTTATTATTCTCTCTTTTATCATAATTTTGTCATTATTATTGTTATTGTTATTATCTGACGAAATTCTCTATTTTTTATTGTATTTTATGATTAATAGTTGTTTGGGTTTGTTTGGGTTACGATGTTAAGAAATAATTTATCGAATTGTCGTATAAATAAGAATAACTATACATAAACAATTATAATTATAAATTATGTAATTGATAATTTTTATAAATAATTATATAAATAATAGGATTACGAAATTATTTATCGAATTGTTATATAAATAAGAATAATTATACATAAATAATTATAATTATATATTATTTTAATGATAATTGTTATAAATAATTATATAAATATCAGGGCTAGGAAATAATTTTGAGATTCATTGAAAAGTGAGTGTTAAAAGCGTTCGTGCGAATTTTCATTTGTACTTGGATATCCACATGTGCGGGCTGCCCCCTGTGTATTCCTACGTGTATACGTAACGAATAGCTGTTCGTGATATCATCGTCATTGACGTCGAAGAGCATCGAGACCGAAAGACCGAGACGACGACGTCGCACGGCGAGGCGACGCTGGTGCGTCGCGACGCACCAAGATGGAAGTCGTCTATATAGGTGGGTGCTCGTCTGTGTTGGACTCCGCGCGGGTTCCAGATCCCCTCGTGGGTGCTTTGTTGTGGCAGGATACCACGGGCACGTGTGCGCCCCCCCCCCCCCCCCCCCCCCCCCCCCCCCCCCCCCCCCCCGTCTTTCTTTTTTATTTAATTTTATTTTTCGAACTCCTCGGAACCCTGGATACGTCAAAAAATGATATTTTATTCAAAAATATTATAAAAATCCTATTCCCCTTCGGGATTTTCGAAAAATTGACCTCTAGTCTTCAATACTTGAATATATAATATTTTGGGAGAAATTAATATTTGGCAAAATTCGGGTTTCTGACGTAGACAGTTGCGAAAAATTTATTTTGTGGGAAAATGATTTTGAAAAAATACTACGGTGCGAAATACTTGGGAGAATTATATTTTGAACATAAAATACATGAAAAATGAAATATTCTAAATTTTATATTTAATTGTACAATAGTAAAAAAATATATATTTATATATATATATTTCTGTGTAAAATACATCGAAAAATTCAGTCTAAAATACTTGAATAAATAATATATTGGGAGAAAAATTTCCAAAATTCGACTTTTTGACGTAGACAGTTTCGAAAATATAATTTTTCTGGTAAAAGAATTTTGAAAAAATACTTCGGTGTATTTTACGGAAATACTTGGGAGAATTATATTTGAACGTAAAATACATGAAAAATGGAATATTCGTATGAAATATTCTAAATTTTATATTTAATTGTACAATATTAAAAAAAATATATATATTTCTATGTAAAATACATCGAAAAAATGCAATATCACAATAAAATTTCCCACTATTTTTCAAAGTACAATGGTTTCGTATGACTAAATCCAAAAAATGACCTTTCCCCCTAAAATACCAAAAAAAAAAACATTTTTCGTTGCGGCATACTCCAAAGAAGGCTGTGGGAATGAAAATCATTTTAAAAAAATGACATTTTTGCCTTTCCTCACGTAATATACAAAACAATAAATTTTTTTGGATGAAATACTCGAAAAATTCGATTCGATACTCCAAAAAAATGATACATCGACAACACCGCAATCCTATATTCAAAAAAAAGGATTTTTAACTAAATTTTGAGCGGCACTAATTTCAGTAAAGCAATTAGTGAAAAAAGAAAAAGAGAGGGGGGTTAATAAAAAATCGATTTTATTGCCGGTTGATACGGACGAGTTCAATGGCATTGTTATTATTTTTTTTTTTTTTATATTCAAGGCCACTCAATCACCATCGCGTTACTCCCATTGTTCATGCGAATTATCGTGAATTATTCGAACCGGCCGATAAGAGCGAGAGCGAGAGAGAGCGAGAGAGAGAGAGATTGATTGATTGATTGATAGGATTTATTATGTTCTAGCGGACTGTCGGGCAAAAAATACATGTCCACAGTAATTACAATAAGATTAACAAAATAATTTAAGAAAAATTTAAAAATCAAATAAGAAAAATAAGAAAGATAAATAAAATGAAATAAGAAAAATTAAAAAAAAAACAAATAAGAAAAATAAGAAAGATTAATAAAATGAAATAAGAAAAATAAAAAAAATAAAAACACTGTAAGTAAAAAACTTAACATAATTTAAAGTAAACATAATAATAAACCATAAATTAAACTAGAATTTAAAAGATGATGATGATCATGATGATGACGATAAATTTTATTATGCCCCGGAAAAAAACTTTCAGGCAATTGGGGAAAAACAAAAGTGATCACAAATTAAATATGAACATTCAACAATATAACAACCAAGCAATAATTTAACAAACCCAAACAAACCAAAAACGCGATATAAACCAAAAAACCAAAAACCAAAAAAGAGAGACAGAGAGAGAGAGATAATCATGATGATGATGATGATGATGATGACGATGACGATAAAATTGATTATGCTCAACTACGAGGCAAAATAATTATAACAACAAATAAATAAATTATACAAAACTTGAACAATAAAAAATAAAAGAATAACATAATGAAAATAATGAAAATAATACACAAATAAAAAAAGGAAGGAAATAATACAAAATAAACCATAATAAAACAATAATAATAAAGAAAGAGAGAGAGAGAGCGAGAGAGAGAAAGGCGAAGAGAGAAGGAGGGGGAGACAGGAATGTTCAATTACAAGGAGTATCGAAGAAAAAATGCAGGTCAGCTACTTCATTATCTCGGCTGCATGAAGCAACGTTTGCCTCGAATCTTGAAGTCGCAATTCCCCCTCTTTCCCCCTCCCCCTTCCCCCCGTCAATCCCTCTCTCTCTCTCTCTCGCGACGTATTTGAATAACAAAGTTTGTCGCTGACCGTCCGTTACGGTGAGCAAGCGTTTATGGTTTTCCTCCGGTCGAGTCCGAGGATTGAGTAAATGTTTGCGTCTCCGCGAGCTCGGGATTCGCACCTACAGCTTCGTGAAATTCTATATGTTTTCAAAGCTCGCCACCGTACGGGAGAAGAACCCTTCGCGAAACGATACTGTCCGACCAAAGCTTCTCTTCACGACAAAAAGAAAAGATGAGAAATCGAGCATCCGAGATCAAAGAAAAACGTTGAAAAAAACAAACAAACAAAATATATATATATATATGTATATGTATGTATTGTTTTCGCTTTGTCGTATAAATTCCTCCTAACTTTGCAATTTTGTTTTTTTTTTTCTTTTTTTTTCGAATGCATTTTATTTTTGTACATTTTTAATTCTTTTTTTTTTTGGATTTTGATTCGTTCGTTTTTCCGCGTGTCAAAGAAATTTCTCAAAATTTCCACGTACGAGTGGAGAGGGTTTTGAAGAATTTAATCAGATAATTATAATTTTTAACAATTTTTTTATGGCCATATTTTTATGGATAAAATTGCTTATAAAATTTTTATATAAATTTACTTATTAGTTTTTTTTTTATTTATTTATCATTGATAATATTACTGTATTAAATAAAACATCTTTGTAACGTTTAATACAATAATAATTATGATAATAATTGATTTCAAGTGTCATGTATCCAAAAAACACTATTGTTAATTATAATATTTATGGGTAATGAAAATATTTGTCAATTATAATTGTTAACTGTAATAAATAAAATCTTTAAACAAAAATTATTATTATTACCGTAATAAAAATAATTCTAAAAAAATCTGGGCGTTCGATAAACGAATTATGAAGGATAAGCCAAATTTGGCTCCTTCAAGAACTTCAAAACCAAAGCATACGAGCGTGTGTCTTTATGTACGTGTGGATTCGTTACGAGCGCTGCGTGGAGAAAAGACGCGCGTAGCTTCGTCCCAACGAAAACACACGCGTATATGTACGCGTGTCAACAGATACTCGCATACATATTAGTAGTATATACTTTCCGGGAAAACTATACGAGATATCGATACGAATCCAACGCCATTATTTAAGTTAAGGAAAAACTTTGTCCAAACACACCCATTGAATCTCTATAGTACATAAGAAGCTCGCTCTACGACCTTCAAATTTCGTGATTTTTGAGATTCTGGAAAAGTGGCCGGGA
>JAPYZI010000449.1:0-25000 GCA_030523105.1 Ophioninae sp. A BG-2022a
AACAACAACAACAACTACTACTACCCAAACAAACCCGAACACACCCAAACAAAAAAACTATGTTCTCACGAAAAACAAAAAAACACAGGATCTAAAGCGACGTAACTAACCGAAACAAACCCAAACAAACAACAACTACGTTCTCTCGGGAAACAAAAAAAAAAAAGAACAAACCCTACGTAACAAACCCAAACAAAAAAATGACTACGTTCTCACGGAAAGCAAAAGAAACAAAAAAAAAACAAGAACATATGCGACGTAACAAATCCAAACAAGCCGAAACAAAAGACAATTATGTTTTCACGGAAAGCAAAAGAAACAAACAAAAAAACAAGCACAAACGCGACGTAACAAACCCAAACAAACCCAAACAACAGCGTCTTCAAGGAAAGCAAAAGAAACAAAAGAAAGAAGAAACTCGACGTTACTTGGTGTACTCGAAACGAAATTTCTGATTCAATAAAACTATTATTCACGCTCGGCTCGAAACGTTTCCTCGTATCAAACGTGTATGGATTTTTCCAGAGGACAAACACGCTTTTCTCTCGGATCTTCTTCAATTGCCACCGAGGAATCATTTGGTGAAACACATGAGCGGTGGCCAACAGAGGAGAGTCTCCTTCGCGGCTGCGCTCATTCACGATCCAGAATTGTTGATTTTAGACGAGCCGACGGTCGGTGTCGATCCTGTCCTGAGGGAGAAGCAAGTACTTTTTCGCGACCTCAATTTTAATATTCGCGTTTACCATCTACGATACGAACGCGAAACGCGTGAAGAAGAACGCTTGTTTTTTGGTGCTTCCAGCATTTGGAACTTTCTCGCGGACATAACAAAAACGAGAGGCACAACGGTCGTGATAACGACGCATTACATCGAGGAGACCAAACTCGCGAACAAAGTGGGTATCGTTCATGAGAAATGAGAATGATAACACTGTCCAACAACAACAAAAATTAAAAGAATGTTTCCTTTACTGCATAGGTAAATTCCTATTAATTTTAGGTCAGGAAGAACGAATATAAAAGAAAAAAACATTTATTAGCTCTGGGTTTGCTGATATAATAAATTAATGATTTTCATTATGCCAAATATTAATTATATATCCAAATTCTTCGTATATTTCATTTTAGATTCTCAATTGTTACAAACAAAAAAAGAACAAAACAGGTTGATGAATTTACGAAGAATCAATGGCAGGCCCATGAGGTTTTTTGACCCTTCTCTTGTAAGTGACCTCTGCAGCATCCTTACATTTAAACCAGCAGTAATCCGCAAGCATTGCTTCGTTCCAACGACTCTGATATCTCCGTTCCATCACGGAAATGTCTTGCTAGATAAATCAAGCTGCACACCTAGATTTATATGTATTTTGACAGTTAACAAGCGTGTCAACATAAAAAATCAAATTTCCTACGAACCGAATATACAGAATATAAACAATATAGAATGTCACTTGTATCTTTAAAAGTACAGGTAATCGGAACTTTTTATAGTGATTTTTGAATTTAGCAGATTAAAATACATAAAGCTAAGGTATTTTTCAGTTTTTGAGCATTTTCGTTGTTGGGCAGTGTAATGTTCAACGATATTTGGTTCCCTCGAAAAATTGATCCCTTGAAATTGACGTTCCGCTTTCTTCCTGTCCTGAATACAGATCGGACTTTTACGATGTGGTCAATTGCTCGCGGAATCATCGCCCGGTCAATTACTCGCGAAGTTTCAGTGCGAGAGCTTGGAGGAGGCTTTTTTGACGCTGAGCCAACGGCAGAAGGAAAATCAGGAGAGAGGAATTGTGACACCGGAATATTTCGGTGACCTTGAGGACGTCACGATATCTTCGGGTGTTGAACCCCTCAATAGCGAAAACGTGAGCCTGCAGATATTTTTCCTCATACGAATTTTTTAATTGAGACATTTTCAAGTATCCTAAATAATACGAAAACACTTTACAAAATAATATATATAAAATATCCATGAAACCCAAACAAACCCAAACAAATTTTCCAGTATACTAAATAATTCGCAAACACTTTACAGAATAATATACACGACAAGAGATCGATAGCATGGAACGTCCCGGGAAGTAGAGTAAATGATTTCAACAGTTCTCGAGGTCGAAAATTCCGAGCTCTGATGACCAAGAATATTTTGCAGTTCGTACGACATCCAGGGTAATCACGGATAGAAAATGTTTTTTCAATTTTTTTTTTTTGTAGATATTTGCATGTCGTATCGATCTATTGACAAGACAAATTAACATTGGCAAATATCGTTTTTCCAATAACAGGGGTGTACTGTTCGCTCTGGTGTTACCGATCGTACAGACGTTTCTATTCTTTTACGCGGTCGGCGGAGATCTTAAGGGCTTACACATGGCGGTGGTGAACGACGAGGCTGGGAATTGCAACGACGGAAGCAACAACGGACGCATTATTTACACACCGGAAAATTACACCTGCGACTATATCGATCTCAGTTGTCGATTTCTTAATGACTTCAATGACGCTGTAGCAGAAAACGTACGTTACAACTGCGATTTACGATTAAGCGAAATTTTAATGCCACACAAAAATATAAAAAAACATGATCGCGACAAATTTGGACTGCAAAAAAAATGACCCGAGAATGGTCGAAGAAGAACCAAACGTGAATGAAAAATGGCTGCCTAGGGGGATATTGATGTAACTTCCGGTCTCCCCTACAAAATTTTAATGCAAAACAAAAATAGTAAAAAACATGATTGCGGCAAAATTGGAGCGCAAAAGAAATGATCCGAGAATGGTCCGAATAGGACCAAACGCGAATAAAAAATGGCGGCCAAGTGGCCTATTGCAACTATCCGGTCTCCCCTACATAATTGTCCGAATTTCCCAGTTACACGCTCGTTAAAACCAATAAAACGAGCTTTCGTAATACTCGTTTAAATGCTATCGCAATCTCGGTCGCGTTTCATGTTCCGTAAATCGTACGTCCGATAGATACGGGTTTTTAACGCGGATCTCAATCCTCCGGAGGTCTTAATCCTAATGGTGAAATAACGACAATATTTGAACGTGTGGGCGTGATTCGAAAGAGAAATGAAAAAAAAACGTATCGCGAAACAAAGATGCGAAGTATAAGTTACGTAAAGATGAGAAATTTCGAAAATTGTTGTTCATTTTTGTCTCATTTTATTTCGCGTTTCAGAAATTTTATGAGAATATCGATGAGGCGTACGACGCTGTCAGGCATGGCAAAGTTGTAGGCGCTATGTACTTCAGCCATAACTTTTCAAAAGCATTGCAAGAGAGACGGGATAATATGGCATCCGCGGCTGTGGAGGATGTGGTGGCTGGTGAGATTGAAGTATCCCTCGATATGGGAAGTAAGTTTTTTTCCCCAATTTTTCACTAGTTGTTTTTCGCTAATTTTTTCACCAGCTTTTTTTCCTCTAATTTTTCACTAGTTTTTTTCCGGGTGATCTAATAAACCTTATAATTTTTGTTTTCTTACACAGACAGACAAATCGGTCTCTACATCGAGAAACAATTGTTCGACCGTTTCTTCGACATTTACAAGGAAATTGTACAGGAGTGCGCGCTCCCAAAGAAATTCGGCGAAATGCCGCTTCGCGTACGTACGAAATAGTATTTTAATCACTTTTTCTTTCCCGTTCTCCACGTGTTGTTTCATACGTGGAATTTATATGTGCTCTTCGTATATCATCCGTGAAATTTGGTATTCGAACAATACATCTGCCCGTTTATTTAATTAATCAACAATTTTAATGAATCAATGAATTCGCGCAGTTCGAGGATCCAATATTTGGGAAAAAGGATCAGAAGTACTCGAGCGCTATGGCACCTGGATTTATATTGACGTAAGTATCATCTTTAATGATTAACTAGCAAAACGAATCCTAAAGATTGCATAATCCGAAGTAATTCACACGCGGATGTAAGAAAAGTAAGATTAATAATGCGAGAACCATATTTCACTTCTAAAGACGCGAAGAAAAATAAAACTTCATATTAAACACGATAAAGCACAGCTGAATTGAAACAAGTAAACAAAATATATATCTTTTTTACAAAAGAAAAAAAAAACGGACCCTAACGAACTCATCGTAAATTTAAAGAAAACGAAACGGGAACTCAACGAAATTACGTTCGTAAGAAACAACAAAGCCAACGAGATTTCAAAAGACAATACGAACATATTTTCAAAAATTGTCATTTCAGGGTTGTATTCTTTCTGGCAACGTCTGTTTCCTCGTCGATAATAATAGCCGATCGTCACGAGGGTATATGGGACCGAAGTTTGGTGCAGGGTGAGTTTGAAGCTCTCCGATCGACTTAAATTATTAATTACATTGGTACAAAAAGTACGAAACGATGTTAAGGGCATGACAAAAACGCCTCCGTCCACTTCAAAATTTTGAAACCACTATTCTCTCAACCGGCTGAACCAATGGGTACGAAATTTATTGTGTGCATTCAAGACGATGATACCGAGGGCCATTTTGGATGAAAACGTTTCATTATTGATAAATCGCGGTTTAAAACGTTTCGACTATTTCTCTCGCACTGGTGTATCACGCGGTAATGTTCGTCATGCCCTTAAAAGTACATAGGTTTCGGTTGAAAGTGAATAAATAATTGTTGGTATGATATTTATGTATAATAAAAAACAAACAGGGGTAACGACGGCTGAAATACTGACGGCCCATCTTCTGACGCAATTAACGGTCAGCGTGATCCAAGTTTTGTTGACACTTACGGTCAGCTTCTTTTACTTCGACCTCGACTGTCGCGGCTCCGCCATTGCTGTACTATCTCTCGTTTTTTTCGTTGGAGTTTCCGGACTGTGCTATGGGTTTCTTATATCCGTAATGTGTACCACCCAAACGGTCGCCAATTACATATCAACCGGAAGTTTCTATCCTGTTATATTGCTTTGTGGTAAGTGTTTTTTGTCATTATTTTTCAACAGCCCGTTTGTTCGTACGATCGATCTCATTTTACTCAACCAGGTGTTTGTATCATGGCTCTTTGAAGGAACTATCAAAGTTTCAAACTGAAATTTCTCTCTTCTGCATTTTAATCCCGTTCTATTTTTATTAACAACGGTTTTAATACTTTTGAGTTTGGTAGTTGGGTTATGTAGTGAAGACTTCAATAAGTAAACCAGAATTTCTTCAGATTTTTTTGGGAGCCTAGAAAACTCTGTAAACCCGACTGGTTCTTACAAGACCCAACATACGCGCCGCGCACTCGAAAATACAGTGAAATGATTATCGAAATAAATATAAATACACATGTTTCTGGAAGAATTGGATTTTTTCGATTTATTTGAAAAATACAAATTTATACATTGTTTCGTTACAGATAAGTTACATTGACTCAAAATTAATTTGAAGAAATATATTGATTTCGAAAGGTAGAGAATTCTTTTGTGACAGAAATGTCAGAAACCATCGAATTATCGTCGAATTATAAGAATCGCCGAATTGCGTCGAATTATCAGAAAAGTAACCAAGAATGGTCCCTGTCTATGATCAAAAGTACAAACGAAAAAAAAAAAACTATTTTAGGTGAATTCGGGCAAACGTATTGACGTTCTCTTTTGCCCTTACCTCGAAATAATGCCCCAATATATTTAAACGTTTAAATCTGTAGGATGCATCTGGCCGATCGAAGGAATGCCGAGGATACTCCGATGGCTAAGTTTCACATTGCCAACAACGGTACCAGGTTTAGCACTACGAGGTCTACTCGACAAAGGCTACACCGTCGACGATCCTCAGGTTTACAGTGGTTTTCTCGTCATCTTCGCGTGGGTGATAGGCTTGCTATGTCTCTGCTTCTATTGTCTACGAACGAAGGCGGTCTGATCGAAAAAAAAAAAAAAAAAACATTGCGAACGAACGGATTTTCAGACATCCATTTTTGGTTTCTTTTTGTGTCGTTATTAACGTGGGGGGCGAGGGGGTTGCGGTTTGCGGCAGTACGAAGACCGGAAATTTCGAAACTTCCGGTTGCGAAACGGGCCGAATGTTTTTGAAACAGGGTTTTACAGGGAGTCGGAAGAAGAAAACAGGGAAAAAAGGAAACACTCTTATCGTAATGTACTAATTACGAGCTCGACCGTTCCTCGAAAAGTCCACTTCCTGTTTTGTTTTTCTTTCTTTTTCGTCTTGTAGATTTAAAGCGTTAAGACGTAACGATTGGTGCACACGCACACACGCACCGACAATCCCAAACATCCGTAAAAGTAATTTCGCAAACGACCGTTTTGCCGATAAAGGCGTGCGCGCTCATCAATAACTATCGCGAAACGGCAAAAAAAAATATATATATATATCGAAAATGAAGAAACGAATTATAACCTTTCTAGTCAAAAGCCGAAATGTTCGCGAGCATGTGGGTCGTGTGCGCGCCTGTGGGTATAAGCGATACAGACTTTTTCTTTTTTTTTTTTTTTATCGTAACTACTTCCGCGTCTCTGCGCGAGAGTGCCTTCGATTCCGGGCCAATGAGGAAAAGGAGAGTAATATTTCTGATGGGAATTTGATTGATCGAGTCCACCGGGAGTAAAAGTCTTAAGAAGGATAATGCGTCTCGTCGAACATCGTTGAACGATACTGATTTTTTACACGTCCAATACAATCTCAGGTTTGGAGCTTCAATTAGTTTTGCCAACGCATAATCGAGTAAATTTCGAAAATTAAAATCTCGATTTTTCAAGACACTTGTCAAATCTCGCGAATTCGTGAGCCGAGCACACATTTTTATCTTTCGATGACGGCTGTCGTTTGGTGAATGAAATACATCGATAGAAAATAAATTACCCAATATTTTTCGTAAGAAACTGTACGACACTTTGAATTTACTGATTTTTTAATTTTGGATATTTAAAATGTGGAATTTGAATTTACTGATTCGAAAAAAAAATCGCCGATTCGTACTTAATTGACACGCGTAATTAAGACTATTTTTTGGGCAGGGCGTTTTTCGACATATTAATTCGTACTCGAAGAGCATAAAATTTGTTTCTCACGGTATTTCGCGTAAGGTACCTGACCTATGTAAGTCCCACCTTATTTGTTGTACAAAAAAACTATGAAACTATGAAATTACAAAAAAACTATGAATGTTGAATTAGACAAAAAAAATTATTTAATCATTGATTCAATAATCAACGTATTGATAATCATTTTGGTTCAGAAATAAATGTTCAGTATTAACTATAAGCTTTTGTTTTTCAAAAAGCGTTTTTTGGGCCTTATTCAGACCACTGTTCTCAATAAGGACACAACCGTTGTAACTTCGTACAAAAAAAAATAAAAAATATATATAATCTTCAATTTTAAACTCAAATTTGGATAACAACACGTATAGTGCTGATAAACCACTACATATAATTACAATAAAGATTCACTAAGTAATATTGAAAAGATTTTTTGTTTTCGAAAGTTTGTTGTACGTCGTTATTTAAGAAACGTCTATGTGCGATTGCACGCGCTGCCTTCCATCCACTGCGAATGTGTTTGGCTTTGCCACAGCGCAGCGATTGCTATGGCAATTGCAGCCATTCAAAGTTAGACACTCGACGATGAGAGCTCAATAAGTTTGATCTTTTAATTTTGGATATTTAAAATGTGGGCTTTGTTAGGCACTGGGCTTTACATGGGTCAAGTACCTTATACGAGATTCCCAATGCTGCTTTATATTCAATTAACCTATTCCGACTATACACATTACACCTTTGTAGCCCAATTTTCCTAGTCGATACTATTTTCGGCGTATTTGGTGTTTTTTTTTTTTTGGTCGTGTGTGTATAGATTTTTTATCTGATTCTTCAGACATGGGTCCGGAATGGATATTGACTAGGAATATTGGGTTGGAACGTAATTCAGGTTGTTTAAGTAAGATATTGAGTGTGCGTGTGGGTATATCCGAAAAAAAAAAAAACTGTGAACGATTAAAACACTTTCGTAATGTTCTTTACTGTTTTTCGGAGATGCAGCGTTAGTGATTTCTTGTACGGCTTATATTTAAAAACTGTAAATAAATTATTTTTATTACGAAAAATTGTGAAATGCCGAACTGCACGCAACGACTTCACAGCCAATCGAAGTATACATTTTATTTGTTTGTGTTTTTCGTAATTATGCAGAAGTAGGGCTCCGATTCAATTTTGGCGGGGGATTTTTTGTTTTTGCCATAAATTACTTTAATTACTCACCGCTAGTGATATTTAGCCGGCGGAGGCTGACATTTTTAATTATTTCCATAAGTTATGAGGTTTTGATGTTTGATGCAAAATTCAATAAAATATGGCATTTTCGTATACTTCGATGCCTAACCTGAAGGTGAGGAGTAGGAGGATTTATGAAACGAGCCTTTCAGAATATACCCAAAAAATCCCAAACAGTTTAAACATCCTCATAAGGTATGGAAATAATTAAGGTTGTTTGGGTTTGTTTGGGTTTAATAATTCATCATTAGTGGTGATTAATCACTCCCGAAAATTGAGTTGGAGCCCCACTTCCGCACAATTACCGTTGTTTCTTTTTTTTCACTGAAAAGGGCTTAAAAAAGGAAATAACATTGGCTCGTCGACATTTGGTACAGGTTCGTTTATTCAAGGTTTTACATTAAGGTGCGCTGTCTCGATCGTTTTACGTACAAACATATATAATGGACAAATTATATATCTCCAATGCGATTAGACCAGTCCAGTCTCAAGAGATTATATTGTTCGTTCGTGCGGAGGTTTCATATTATATCGCTTGACGTTTATGTGTTTTCCGTAATCGAGCACCAACTCGAAATATGGCGGGATTCTTGAAGTTTGGTAGGGGGGGGGGGGGAATAGGGGAACCTCGATCGTTTACCGAAAGAGCGTTTGTCCGTTCGATCAATAAATTCGATATAAATGTCACGATTCAATTGGAATACTTTGAGACCCAACGATTCCGATCACTTCTGACTTTTTCGTACACTTTCCACACTTGGCGTTCATGTTCGACAGGAAAGAGACGTTCCAAAAAAATCACAACCTATCTGCATCTTTATTCTTTCTTCTAAAACATTTGAAGCATCCATCGAATTATGAGATATTGGGACAAACGACTATTTCCAAACTAGAAAAGGCTTTCTCCAATTGATATACACTAGATTGCCTATTGTTCTATGGGAATATACGCACTACGTGAATTCTATACATTTTCAGTTCTACGCTTTCTCGCGCGCTTTTCATCTGGCTAGTTAGCCTTTCAAATGAAAAGTTACTTTTCATTGATATCGTCGAGTGCTTTCTGAAATCAATATATTACCTCTACCTCTCGCCTCTCTCTAAATATGTATATATATATATATATATATATATATATGTGTGTATTTCTTTAATTATATATGCGTGAAAGACATTTCGTGAAATATATGTACAATCAGTTCATTGAAAAATATCCAACCTCGTACAATCGAGAATAAGCAAAGTGAATTGAAACACATGTTCGATTCTAGCACGATTTTAAACAGCTCGGAGATTGTGATTCTTTTAGGTATCGTGTAGCGAATTTAGTACGATCTATTGGCATACGATAATTTTTGCGCTCATCGACGCAAAGGAAATTAAAGAGAATCTCTCTTTGCGATGAATCTTCACAGTTTCATCGTAAACCTGAGTAAATATGTTTTCTCTCCAGCATCGTTCGATATACGAAATAAATAGTCGTTCGTTAATCCCTTACGGGTTTGGCTTCGTTACTGCCGGGGATGTATTGGCTGAATAAAATGATGGGTCAAAATGTATCCTTTCTTGGAGTTTCTTTCGCCGGACGAGTAAAACGTTCGTCCTTTATATCGTCCTCGACACTTTATCGATTCGTTCGTATCATGCAATTGCGAGATTCTACGATCAGCATCAGCCGAATTCAAAAGGTAAACTTGCCGAATTAATATAAATCAATAAAACGCAGAGCTAATTAAGAATGCTTTGAGAAAATGCTAAGTAAATTATAAAATTATATATATATATATAAAACAAATAGGAACCGAAGAGAATATTGCAAGTACCATTGAGAATTATGATTATGAAACATAGAGACCACGCACCGTCTGATACTTCGACGCCAGCGTCGGTTGCCGTTATAATAACGCGTAAGTTTTCAGCCACGCAGCTGGATCACATTCGTCTCGTTCCTATTCGTATACGATACTTGGTGCGAGTGAGCAGCTCGCTATACTCGCACACACGCGCCCGCGCAATTTGTTACAATAAGCTGCAATCGTTTAGACGTATATTTTTCAAAACTTTTTATAGGCTATTTATCGCAGATTGCGATGGTTCGAGTGTCACAACGCGTTGACTCTAAGAGCTACCGTTCTTCGATGTGCGCTCGGTTCAATCACTGTACCGTGTTTATTTTTTTTTTAATCGAACCCCTGTCGAATACAGTTATTCCGAGGTAGGTTAAGAGAGGGCGATACCCCAGCTCGGTCGGTGTGGCCGATTGAGACAGTAGATACCCACGGATATCCTAAACGGCTTTTCAGAAGCGAAATTTCACCAGACAATGTCAAATTAATAGACAAACGGCTGTCTGCCCCTAAAATTCCGCGAATCAAAGAAAAAAAAGAAGATTGTATTACCACGGGAGCGTCGTGATGAAAAGGCTGTAAAATAAAAAGCTTGGCTAATGTCGTGACTTGAAGAGGAGCAGAGCCGCGTAGCCACATTCGAAACATACATTTTGAGACCTCGATCACTCGATTCCATCGCATATTTCAGGAAATCCGTGGGAATCTACAATTTGTAGGTATTTGTTTACGATTTCGAGAAAATATCGTCCGACGTTTGTGATACTTAGTTCCGGGGAATGCCGGAGCGGCGCACATCTCGAAATTTTCGGTGTGTACGTATGTACGTATAAATACGCACACGCGAAGTAGATAGCTGTAGCTCGCACTAATTTTGTTTTACCGACGCGAGCAAAGGCTGCGTCGAAGTTTCGTCGCGGGTATCGCCCCTTCTTAACTGGTAATGTTCATTCCGAAATCAGAAAAATCGCCGAATCCTGAGAATGAACGACGATGGTGAAAATTACGATCGAAATCGATATTTTTTTTTTTTTTCGCGAAACGTTCGAACAACCCCCAGATTGGTTGACCGTCGAAACCGCGATTCGTACGTAGTCGCGATGATTAACATCGACAAATAAACGTAAAAACATTTATAATTGCCGCGAAAACACAATGCAGTTGCGTCGAGGTTATTAAAATCGAGCGATGACTATGACTGCCGAATATAATTTTCTATTCGAATATAATTTAATTAGCCGCCGCTTTTATAGCTGTAAGATTCGTTGCGACGTTATAACCGGTGTATCGTCGTTAGCGTTAAGATTTTTCAGATTTCCGAAGACGTTCGCGTTCTCATTCGTTAAAGTTTTAATGGGACCGCAATTGTTGACGATATTGCATCTACAACTCTCGGTAGCTTGATTAAAAGTGTTTATAGCAGTAAGGCAGGAGCCGCATCGGATGGGCATGGGACGAGCAGCAACGAGACAGTCAACTATCTGTCTTACAGTAGGCATGCAGGTTTTGCTGTACCCTGGAAAACACATATCACATGCCGCATCAGAATTGTCCAAAAGCCTTGACCTCCTCGTGGCAATCGTCGAACTAAATGTAAAAAATTAAAAAAAAAAAAAAAAACTGTATTTCTTTGCGACGAAGTATCGATACGAAAAATCGATCGATTCTTCTCGAATCTCTTTATTAATCCGAGCCGTTATTCAATCCGAGATTAGCTTTTATAAATCTGAGCTAAACGGTTAGATCGCCGAGGAGAGGTCAGGTTCAAGAGGTCTTCGAACTAAAGTTTTAACAATTGGAGACACATAACGAGCACATAGCAACCAAATAACGTATATAGATTTGAAAAAACAAAGTAATCAAGCGTAGATGGTCGAAAGGAGCGATAGAGCCTAGGGCAAGGTCGTGTGTCCAATTAAAAAGCGCTCTGTTCTATACATCGATACTTCGAAATTCCACAATAAATTTCGCGTTTGAATAACAATGTTTTTTTTTTTAATACTGACATACCCGTAGGTTAGCCTAGACTCGTAAATACTCCTGGAATAAAAATTATTCCGTCTTTTTCCCGTTTCGAAGCGGGGTAGGGTAGGAAACCCGAACTTCGATTTACCAGAACGTTAGAAATTCCGAATTTTAATATTTCGAAAGTACAAATTTTTCGAAGATCATGCCAGCAAAGCTTTACGAAATTTGTAGTTTTGGAATATTAAAATTCGGAATTTTGAGCCTGCTATCCAATCGCTGTTCCGGTTTCCTACCCCACCGCTTTGAAGCCCGAAGCGAAAATTACATTAGAGCGAATTGGAAGTCCTCCCAAGATACGTAGAAATCATTGGAATACAATTAATCGAAAAACCGACAATGCAAGTCCAAAAACAATCGCCGGGAACAATCATACCCGTACGAGACAAAATTTTCGAGGGTGCATACACCGTGCACTAATGTATCGCAGTATCGTGATCATAACCTAAACTTCTAATGTCAAGCGGTGACGTATGTTATTGAAAGAAAGAAAAAAAAACAGATACGAAATAACGTTTCCGCACGAATCCAAATATTGACATTTTGTTTTTTATCGCCGACGCAATGTTGCACTTTTCTTTTTCTTCTTTCGCAGTTAATCGTAAGGACTTAAATACTGCTTTGTAGGGTTGAAATTCGCATTGTTCGAATTTAAAAAAAAAACGACTTTTGACTGCTTGTAACCGCTTGTAACCACAAGTCGTCGAGTATTCGCGAGTAAATATAATTCGTATATTTGATTTTTATTCTATCAGGACGAGATTCTTTTTTTTTTGTTTTCTTTGATATTTATTTTGTCGGAAGATATTGGAAGCTCCAAGAAAATACTATTGTTTGGACATATAGTCGGAACAGATGATAATTTATATATTTATTTCAACGTTTCATCGGGCAACAGTTCACACGATGTATAGTTATTTAAGTATAATATATATATATGTACGTGTAGGTTTATCCGTGTGCCTGACTGTACATATGTCGGATGTACGTATTGACGTTTGGTCAAAGATTGTCTTGAGGTCTTTTTCTCGTGTATTTTCAATCAAATCTCGTGCGTTCGAACCCCGAAATGTCAGGATTCAAGTATTTACCCTCGTGTGTTCTACAAAGAGTGCGATAAACATTTAACGACTTGGCACTGCATTTCCCAATGGAAGTTCATCCTTAATTGTTGTTTGTTTCGTTTTGTTAATAAAAGTGTGCTTATACAAAGTATCTACTGAGGCCATTGGCTCGTGATTTTTTTTTCTCTTCTAAGTCCCATCTGGTTGATTTTCTTCAACACGAGTGCCATTGTTTCGTTCAACATAACGGATGCATTGATCAGTCCCATCATTCAAGTGCCGAAATTTTCAAAATCTCCTTACAACCGTACATTTATAATCTTCGGTGAAAAACGTTAAACATAGAACGATACGATGGTCGATTGAAAATTATTTAGCTTAAACATAAAAAAGTAATGGCCGATTTATCGAACCCTCCGAAATAGGCCGGAAGAGATTCTCTCGTTAGGCTGGAATCTCCTTTCACCGAGCCAACCCAAACAACCCCAAACAGGAATCGAATTCTCGAACGAGCTTTTTTTTCTTTCCCATTTTCATAAAACCCACTAATAAACTAGCTCCCATGGGTTGTCCAAACAAGAGTGATGAGAACTTGATTGCGCGGAAGAAACGCTATCAACCGTCGAAGCTAAGTTTCTTTTCAGTCGACCCTCGTCGATCCTCTTTAACGAATCGCTACGTATTTGAGATAGGTGCGTATTATCTTTATATCGTGTTACTTCGTTTAGCAACAATTTCGAGAATTTTACAATAATCTCGGCAGAAAATTATTTTGAATAATTTTTCGAGGAATTATTACTGTTTTATTTTTTTTTATTTTTCGAGTGTAGAGTACAAGTGTGTCTTTGACACAAACTTGTCGCTTTTTTTTTTTTAATTCAACGTGTTCGGTCAATGATTTCCCGATTTATCGAAGGTATACTTCTCGCGTAAACCTCATTACGCCGCCGTGTATTACGTTTCGTAATGATAAAAAGAAACACTGGAAAACTTTGATAAATTTTCTAGCGCTTCACCGTTCTTAACTTGCGATACTTGATATCAAGATTTAACACTTTTCTTATATCAATCCTAGCAACTGTATCAAATACCGACGCTACCTGTTTCACCGTAACGATTAAACGCCATCATATACCTTCATTATAAAAATACCAAATGGCAAAGCTCTACTATCCGGGTTAGTTAAATAAACTAAAGCCATTGATCGTTTTATTACCGAAATACTATGAAGAAATAGATTTATTTCGAAGCAAAGCTAGACCCGTGAAGTTTCACGATTGGCAATTCAAGAATATACTTCATAATTTACGAATGTGTGGATAGTTATAACAGAAATTTTTATTGTGTTAAACGGAAGTAGAGAAATGTTAGAAATAGAAGAATGGTGATTTTTGACACATCTTTCCTTTAAAGTTTCAACAGCTATAGTTTTGTTTCAAATATTCAACGTCTAACATTTTTGTAACTGCTTTTTTTTAACAAAACCGTTATTTGTAACTTTGAACCCTTGGAATAATAAACCTTGTAACAACCAATTTACGTTTCCGCTGTCAATTAAATATAAACATACAAAACAATAATATAAAACAGAATTTTCGTCAGTTAGAAGTAACAACATCAGTTTTCGCGTTTCGTCCGAAATGAACGTTCGAAAAGCGTAGGATATTTCGCGAGTCTGACAGGCTTGTAAAAATTCCAGAGTAGCGGTAGTAAATGGTCAGGTGTTCGAAGGAATATGGATATTTCAAACGATCCATGAATTTTCTTCCCTTCATTCCTCCATTTGGCACATATTTTAGAGCTGAACCTTTTGGCTAAATTAGCTTTCCTTATACGTGCGAGGTTAGCCTGGATCGTTCACCAATCTCATACAGTGAAACTTCGTTTATACGTTTTTTTTCTCACTCGTACGACAACTTCTGTAGGCCCCGAAGATTCCGTTCATAAATATTGTACATTGACTTCTACGTTATTCTCATTTATACGTCATATTTTATGTACTCCTTGAGAAACAGCATAAGTGAAGTTTCCCTGTATCTGATGACGATTGCCGTTGGAGTAGAGTTTACCTCACTAAAAGATTACTGAAGAAACTACTCTGATAGATAGCCTGTTTCTTTTTCAGATGCAGGATTTTATGAATTTCCGCTAAAAAAAAACACACTCACACACACACACACACACATTTTTAAATACTGGTGAATACCTTAGGTTTGTCACAGGCTGAATCATGAAGGTAGGAATCAAAACAATCGACAAACTGTTTTCACCATTATTGCGATTTCAATAGTTTCGTGTCGATGTTTTTGGAAATTCTTTAGAAAAATACAATTCGAAATACCTAAATACTTAAAAGCGTCTAATGTTATGCCCATTAACGACTGAGGATACTGATTTTTTAATTGTAAAAAATTTCAATGAAGTCTTTCATTTCAATGAACTTAGCCTTGTTAAGTTTAAAAAACGTCGTTGACGCTATTTATGTTTCAATGTAAGCAATTCGGAGCGGTTTGTGTTTCACGAATATTCATAATTACGTTTACACGAGAAATATAATGATATAACGACTAAACGATTAAAATGATATATCATATAATCGTACTATCCAACGTTTATTCGCGATAAAACTTCGGTTTATTATTCTCCATAACAAACTTTGCCAAATTGTTCAGGCTTTACAATATTCCTCGGCCATGAAGCATTCGTATTTGTGGAAGTATCGAGATTCAACTTTCGTTAAACTATTTTGACGAGAGTGAATGAGTATCCTAGAACGTTTATCACCGAAACGTTCGTGGTTGTTGAAAATAGTCGGTAACGTATTTAAAGTTACGATCGTCGTCCATCAATCTCAACAGTAACGGTCGAGCAACGAAAATTCCAACGAATCGTATTTCCGTTTCTACGATTATTCGAAGTGTAGGCTGTCGACCTCAAATCCGTATGTTGAACTTATCGCACGGCCGAAATCCGTAATAAAAGTGATCATTCTCATGAACAAAGTAAAACCGATAACGCTTCATTCGGAAGCTTCGGCAAAATCGATATTCAAGAAATCAGGGTGGGGTTGGAAATCCGATCTTTGATCGACCAGAACTGCTCAAAGTTCGGAATTTTTATTTCGGAATTTTTATTTCGGAATTTTGAGTTGCATTTTGATATTTAATTCGGAATTTCGAGCGTTCTGGTCAATGGAAGTTCGGGTTTCCTACTCCATCCCAAGAAATCGATAAAATCGAATAAACAGTTGGCCTCTAAAGAACGATCGATTTATCCGGTGCTTTGAACGTTAGTTTCTTTGGGTTTGACGTTTATGACGCAGAGAAGAGTATTTTGCGACGTTTGAGAGCTTGGGCTGGTGGTGGTTGAGCTCTTCTCGTCGGAGTCCCTTTCCTAAAGCATCTCCGAGTAAACCCTCAGCTATAAAGCGGTCTCCTTGTCGCTAATGATCTTGATACCGTGTTTAGTGAGTATCATTTTGATGGTACCGGTATCCCGAGATTTGCGTTGATGTTGTTCCTTCGGTGAGAATTTTTTTCTCCCAGCGTTGTCATCCATGGGTTCTCGGGTGTCGTCCATGGACGAGTGATAATCGCGTCCAACATCATCGGCGGATTTTCTCAAGGTAGCGCGAGATCGTGTGTTCCTGGAGGGTCTTATATTGTCCGCGGAAGCGACGAGTCCTTTAACGGCGCTGCGTGACCTCATGGTATTCATTTTCTCGCTCGGAGGTTTTACGTTTTGCCGACAATTGGGTAGATTATCAACGGACGAGTAACGTCTCTTGGACTTTCCGCGATCTATAGTATCCCGGCTTATGAGTGATCCAGCTCGGCTTATTTTTCTCGAATTTTTCCCGGACATGGCAATTTCATCGCGAGGAACGATGTTTCTCAAGGTGTCTTCGATGCTGTTGACGGAAGGAGAACTTTTTTTATTCGCGAGATCAAGATCGGCGTCGAGGCCGCAATTCTCAATTTCGAATTCGTCTTCGTTGCTGTTCGTTTCATCGGTCGAGGGTTGTTCGATGGATTGACCGGGTAAAACTTGTCCGCCCGGCGGTTCAGCGTTTCTTCCGGTTATAGCTTTTGCGTTATCATTATCGTCGTCGTCGTCGTCGTCGGCGTTGTCGCCATCATCGTCTTCTTCCTCCTCTTCTTCTTCCTCATCCTCGCCATCCCCGTTGTCGATTACCTCGAATCTTAGAGTGTTCGAGCCCACCTGGTTTCTCTTCCTCTTGGGGAGACTAAGGGGAAGTCGCCGGGATCCGAGAATTCGACGATCAACGTAGTCCTCTTTCTCCGGACGGGAAGACGCGACGACGTCCTCGTCAATGGCTGTATCACCGCATATCTCGCACAACTCGCAAACCGGTTCCCCCGGTATAACCGGTTTTGAAAAATCCTCCTTTTCAGCCTCCTCCGGATCCTCCCGTAGATCGCAATTGCTACATATGTCGCATTCGGTCGAGGCTTCCTCGAGGGGCGAACTTCCGCTCGATCTGAGAGTGTAGAAACCCTCCGTTGAAGATGGCTCATTCGGGTAGCAACAAACCGAACAAAATTCGTCGGTTCTTCCGGTATCCTGAGCCTCGTTCGGTGGTCTCGCGTACGCGAAGCTGCACTCGGTATTTTTCAACCGCGACGCTTCGACCGAACTTACCGTAGGATTATCGTCCATCGAGAGGTTCAATGGAATTTTGTAAATGCTGGTCGGTTGTATCTCCGTCGGTTTTATCGACTCGTAACTCTTCGATTTCTTTGATATCGCTGGATGATTACGAGCTTTAATTGTCGAACCAGATTTTCGATCTTCGATGTTTATCGAATCGAGACTCCCCTGAAAAATTACGGCGCGTTTTCGTTTCTCCGATTTGACCGGTAGTCCGGTTTTTCCGTTCGAGGCTGTCAGATCTCCGGATGTATCATCGATCTTCGCGTCCTTCGTCGTCGTTGTTGTCCCCGTCGAGGTTATCTCCGATACATCTTCACCCTTCCCTTTTTTCGGGCTTTTCTTCGCGTTCACCACCGATTTCAGATACTTGCCATCTATATCGCTCGGTGAAGATGGTGGATCTGACGTACGCTCCAGAATTCCCGATTCTGGCTGCCCCTCGAGTCGTTCGTTCCCGGGATCTAGGAGAACTTTCGTATCCTCGTGGATCCCTCGCTGCGAGTCTGGCGATAGCTTAACTTCCGATTCTCTATTATCGGCCGTTTCGTCGGTCTCGTTCTGGCGGTCGATTATCGAAGTGGGCGATTCTCGCTTGGGCCACTCGTGCTCGTCGGGCGTCTCGATCACGTCGATCGAGAGGACCACCGATACTTTACTCTCTGAGTCTTCCGGTGTTGGAGTTTCCTCCAATAGCTTTACGGTTTCGATAGTCTCGACACCCGTACCGTTGCTTCTTGAAAGCCCAACAATATTGCCAACTTCCTCGCCATCACCGATACCCATTGAACTCCCGATACTACGATCCTCGTTACCGACACGACCGACCTTACCATCGATTTCCATTTCGACACTGTAATCCTCGCTAACGCAATTAAAACCTACCTCGCAAAATATTTCCGACTCTCCGGACTTGTTGGCGATTATTTGTTTAGCCTGACCCGGGTAAGCTACTCTGCTCGTACCTAACGTCCTGTTGTTCGCGTTCTCCCCAACGATACCGTTTAATTTCTCGCGTATGCGCTCGTTATCCTGTCGTTCCTCGGACGAGCCTGAATTATTCGTTCTTCGGTTTATCAGCGGGGAATTTTGATAATTCTTCTGGAGTACCGAATCCGTAATATCGATCGTTATTATTTCGACGGGACTCGGGGTTGTCATCGTGACATCGCTCGGAGACGGCGTCAAAAAATTGCTCTCATACTTTGGCTGTATGCTCAAATAATCGTTATCGTTTTTCGTAGACAGTTCCAACTTACTTCATGTTTCCGTGTGACGAGCCGCGTGGAAAGAAAAAACATCACCGTATTATAGCGTTTTCGTAAACACCCAAACCCAAACACGTACGTTCGAAACCGCTTGTAAAGATGTCGCTTTCGACAGACGTATCGGATAAGCCAACATTTGGACGTCTTTATAAACGGTTTCGACTGCATATATGTACATTCAAATATACATCGTAAAAGTTCAACCGCGATTTCCGTTTCCCACGATTTGTACCTTTTGCTAATAAATTTTGATGAAACATGGAGAATTGTAATTGCAGAAAGATCAAATTAAGATCTTCAAATTTCCGTCGTTGAAACACAACCTCATATATATTTATTTTTCGTTTCTTATCGCTTTTTTTTTCTAAAAAATTCTTTGTAGCGATACATTGCAATATTGAGGCGTTTTTAAAATCCCGCATCAACGAAACAATTCGACTGACTGAAAAGACTCACTTTTCATCGCACTCCAACGACGCAAACTTGAACGATGCTTTCATTGTGCACTTAAAATAATGTAAGTAAAGGCAAAAACGGATTGCTCGTTTAAAATTAAAAAAATTGAAATTGTTGATTTATGGAATCAGAAGAGTAGTGAATAAAATGAATTGAAGAGCGCAAATATACATTAGTACATTAAAAAGTAATTTTTTACACATACTGGGGTTTCAGGATGTCGGTCTATTAAACACATATGTGGAATACAACAAAAACGTGAAAATTAAACAAAAGTAATAACTCGTGTGTCAACGATTCAAATTTAAACGGTTTAATTCATCAACCCAAACAAACACATCAGCCTACAAGCCCATCGACCACTGTGACTGACATTATTGAAAACGTGATTTTTTTTAAATTGACTATTCCGAGCAAGTCGTACCTTGAAATTTCGTTTTCAGCTTTCTCGCTCTTTTCCTTATTCTTATCAAAGTTAACAAAATGGTAATGGTGATTTAAAAAAATTAAAATCGAGAAAAAGAATATTCTCGATAACGAGCATATTTACAAGAGCTTTCAACGAAAAAATAAATACTGGGAACGAAGATTCAAATTTTGTGATGTTGAAAAAAATATATAGAAAATAATTGTGACGATCGATCCCTAATTTCGGCTGGGCTACGATATCACATGGGTATTTATCACGAAATTCTATCACAGATACGTCGTACTCAAGGAGAGACGATTTATTGAACTTTGGCAACGTAAAGAGGAATCAGCCAAGTCGAAAAGTTCGTCGCATGCGATACCGCAATTGTATAAAGATATTCAAAGCACAGCATCGATATCTATAATTAAACGGCTATATATATATATATATATATATATATATATATATATATATATATCCAGGAAGATCTATTTAAAGAAGCTGATAATTCGGAGCATGCAAACGAAAATTAAACAGAAACGTTTCAAACAATATTTCTTTGGTTCTAAAAAGGGCAAAGCGTAATTTTCTGACTTTGTCCATGGAGCTTAACAAAATATTCAATTCATAAGAACTTTTCAGTCAAATACAATTTGAGTTTAGGCTGAAGCAATGTTTTAGAGTTTGCAATTAAAAAAGTAAACGATGGCAGGCGCCGATAGTATTTTGAAAAGTCTCGAGGTTCAGAGACAATATACGATAGAGAAGGGTAAACTTTCGAAAACTTTAAGCCACTCGCGACCTGGTTCTTCAATGGTTAAACATTGGATATATTTTTTTTTACCCAACGACACGACAATCCAGGTTTGGAAGATTTCGTTTGTTATTACAACGCGTACGTTTTGCAATGTAAGCTTGTAACCGATCAAACAGATTTCCCTGTATAATGAGTATAACATTCTGGCAGTTTTCGTTATTCAGTCTTTCAGGCATGTTCGTAAAGACAGGTGGATTGATTTAACGAGAACTCACATTGTCGAGACGGTTTTAGCGTCGTAAAGTCCGTGATTATAGATGTATTCTATGACCGAATCCTGTACGAGATACCTGACACTCTCGCCCCGTTTAAGCGCTCGTCTTATCTTCGTCGAGCTCACCTCGTTCGGTATCCACTCGGTGACAATGTGAATATTATGCTGAAAGAGAAAAATTATAGGGAGAAAGAGAGAGGAAGATTCGTGATAAACGGGACGTGATGAGACAGCGATTCGATCGTGCAATTCATGCAAGTTTGCACGCGAAGCGCCGACGACAAAATATATATTTATTTTTTTACGGCGATACGGTCGGCGGGTAATAGTCGCTTACCATGTATCTCGAAAGAATATCGGAGTCGTAGATGAACTTGTTCGGGTTCGAGCCCTCTCTCGTGATCACGACCAAACCGTGTTGGCCGACGATAGCATCGATCTGAAAGTCGCGCAAAGATCCATTATTTTCTCTGCAAAAAGAAAACTCAAGAAGACCTGGGCATTTGATCAAACTCAAATAAGATTAGAGTTGAGACGTTTAAAGTTGGAAACTTTCGATACTTTTCTCCACTAAAGTCTTTGTTGCGTCACAATGGTAAGGGCTTTTATAATACGCATGAATTTTATTATCGATCGTTTTAATCAGTTCCGCCATATCAAAGGTCCAAAAACAGATAAAAAAATGAAATAAACTTCGATTGAATTATCTGTGTGTAGATTTGGCCGGTTTAGTCATCCGCCCTGTATCGATGAACAATTAACAGATGAGATAAATACTCACATCCTCATCTGCCCAGAGGCCCGGAGTTCCAAAGCTTTCTAACAAATCAGCACCGCACAATAACATTATTTGAACGGGGTTCCGATCCCCGCTGTTTTTCACATTCTCTGGGATCCAGCTAGTTTCGTCCGTGTTGATGTAGCAGCGTTTAACCTCGTTGGCATCAAGGATCACCGCATTCAGCATATTCTGATGATGTTGAAGGCTCAGTCTTGTTTTTGTCCAGCTGTTTTGTCTGGTCTCCCAAGTGCTAACCCGTATCCAGTCGCTGTTTTGTGTCGCCAGCTTCAGCATTGCGCATCTGTTATCGGCGCTGGCTAAATCTCTCTTCTGATAATCATCGTGAGTCGGAGATATGACAGCTCCGACCACAGTATGCGTACCCATTCTGTGGAGATGGTCGCGTGCTATTTCTGCATAAAAAATGTTTGACGGTGATATCGGAGGCTGCAAAATTTGTGTTCTATTCGTATAGAGATAATCGCGTATCAACAATCACCTTTGAAGATTCAAAATGATGGATAGGTATACGTACGTATGAAACGGAAGGATAAAAAGAGCCTCAAATTTCGTATCAATCGTCCGATATTTTTCACTTGATTATATGTAAAATGGAAATTGTTTATGACATTGGAGTTTGCATAGCTCGAACATTTCTGACGTATACCGGGTGGAAATTTGCGACCTCGATTGGCAAAGACTTTATATAACGATTAAAAAACAAATGAGAAATGAAAAACAACAAAATATCATTCCATTCCGTACAAACCTCACCCTACGAATTTTTCTTGAGTTTGACAGGTCTAGTTAAAAAGGTTATGTTAGTTTTACAGTATTACGGAAAAAAAATGATTTAAAAAAATACAAGCGCTGATAAACCATCGCAAGAAATGCCATTTCTCGTGGAAAACTTTCAATTAGTAGTAGGAATCAATATTGATTATAAACAACTGTATGTATGCATTGGTACATACATTTATATATATAAGTACGTGTGGACATACGGATGAATTACGTACCGAACATTCGTAAGTGCATATTCGTCGGTGGATTGTAACTGCCGCATGACATCAAAATAACACGCGAAGGTGCCATTCTACCGGATATTTCTCACGTTTCATCAACTAACAACCTTTTCACTGAACGCCACGATATTTGTAGGGATCTCTTGCTACTTCCTCCAATCTCGCTATAAATTTGCCACAGAGGTAAAACTATCTATCGGTTTTTCGAGTCTGACTGAGGCGTTCGTCTTCGTGGTCTGACAGAAGCTGCGGCCATCTTCCTTTATTATGGACTGACGTATACCAACCAAGTCAAATGAGAAACTCACAGACCCCATTTTTCCCGCGAAAATTCAAAAATCATTCCAACGTTATCGGTGTTGAGAATCCGGCGGTGAATCAATGTAAGTCTGAACTGATAAATGTGTAGATATTAGGGACATTGGAGATCGGATGGATCGATGGAAATACAATTTTAAGAAAAAGGGAATGAGGAACTTGAAAAAAAAATAATTGGACGCAGTAGTTTCATAATACACAAATTTTATTTTTCGCAGGATCGAGGAAATCATCTGAGAACGAAAATTCGCATCACGGATAGTTTCACAAGTAATATGTACAATAAATGTAACTGATTGATTTTTTGTTCGTCAGCGTTAACTGTTCCATTTTATTCTTGTCTTGTTCTGTTAATGATAATAATGATACTTAATTCATTAGTTTATAATCATAATCTTCGCAATGAATAATTAATATTTCATACAGCCACCTGCGACTCCGTGTTCGCTCACAACAGCCAATAAACGGCGAGTCATTGACGACTCGTTTAAAACGGTAAACTTTTTCATATATGCGTGTACATATATACGTTTTACTTTTGCCGGATTTTCTGATGTTATTTTTATTTATTTTTTTTTTTCATATGCTTTCCTTCTTTTTTTTGTTTTATCTTCGTTCTCGTAATCCTGGGACACTTCGAGTCTGTCAGCGAAGACCAATTGATCGTTCGTTTCGTTTCTCTTTTACACACATACGTCTTCGCTTTCCTACTTCCGATTTACGTTCGGATGCAAATTTAGGCGTACTCCATATAAAATCTTATTCTCGTCATCCATACAATTTCTCTCTTCTCTCGCTCTCCCATCCTTATCTCTTTTTCGTCTAAATATTATACAATGACGCTATACTCGTCGTGTTCATTTTTTGTTTCTTCCCTTGCTGATTTTGTTTGTTTGTTTGTTGTTCCTGCTTTTCTCTCAAGCTGTACTCCCAACGTTACCGTTACGAACGCAAAACGTGATGTAAATTTTTTTTTTTTCTTATTCATTTTTCCTCTTTTCTTTTTTTTAGTGATTTTTTTGTGTTTCATTTGTTTAAATATTCACTAAGCATTATCTACCATTGATTAAATGCTCTTAGTGTCTCGCGCGGGGCTTTCACACCTCGTGATTTATGTTTAAAATCTTTGTTTTTTTTTTTTAATTTCTTCTTTTGTTTTATTATTTTTTTCTTTTTTCAGTTTTACTTTGTAAACTCCACTCGCGCGCTCCTTCTCCTATCACTGCATATTTTCGTGTTCACGGACATGCACATCCGCACCTTTCCGCGTACGTTTCATGTACGTGAATATATGTATGCCTGTGTCGCCTTCGGCATCGTGTATCGCAACTTTATGATATCTCTGCAGCTTGTCATGCCCTTTTCCTTCGCTACGTTTACGCATTTCTTCCTCTCTATTTTATTTTTTTCTTCTCGTCGTTCAGCTCGCTTCACCTCTCTCTCTCTCTCTCTTTGACAAAAGGCCTAATTTACATAAGTTTTTTTTTTTTTAATCATCCGCACACATACACACTCTTCGCTGATTTCCGGTTTCGTTCATTTTCTCGAGGTTGTCTGCGACGACGATACTTCCAATGAGGCGAGAGATACATCTGGAAGATTTGTTTACATTATCTTTTTCCTGCACGCGTCAACGTATACGTGGCTCAACAACGACTGAGAAAAGGACCGCACTTTCACTCTGAAGGAGTATTCGCCACGTCACGTGATGTGTTCTCGTATCACGTTTAATCGAAACAACGATTATCATTAACGCAACTTGCCACGTTATCCACTCGTATCTCTCGTCCGATTTTGGTTTACCTTTCAATCGCGACTGCGCTTTCATTTATTTCCATCACGATTAATTTCTTATTCCCTCCT